>BSBK01008869.1:820000-1067083 GCA_027943335.1 Chamaecyparis obtusa
GAGCTATCCCTTTCCTTCCTATCTTTTTCTTCACTTCTCAAAATCCCTAGGGCCCCATTTTTTTGCAGGAATTAGAATTTGAGACAAAACCTAATTATCTCAAAATCAGGTTTTGAAATTTTGGTTTTGTGTATTTGGAATATAATTTGGACCGTTTGGTTCACCCGGAAGATGGACTCATCATCAATCTCTCAAGATTCAATCAAAAATTAGAAAAGAGGGGGAAAAGAAATAGAGATGGCATGTGAATGGCAATTGGTATCACTGGTAGCCATGAAGGGGCATCCGGGCAGCGACAAGTCCAGCATTGCCCAATTTCTGGCCAAATCCCTGAAATGGTCTCTTCTTGACAAGGATGATGTCTGCGATTCTACTCTTTCCCTTCACTCCCTAGTCACATCAGCCCTCCTCAATGATCTTTCCTACGCAGTCATATGGAAAATGGTCGACACCCAGATCAAATGCGGCACTATCGTCACTGTGGATTCCCCGCTATCTCACCCTCATCTCTTCCAAGAAGCAGTGGTTCTGACATAAAAGCATGACGCCCATCTGCTCATCATTGAGTGGAGGAGGAGGTTGGAGGATCAAGCCTAGAGCCCAGAGGTTTGCTCTGCAAGTCAAATTTGATCTGATCCACAGGAGAAAACATGGCGCTATCCCTTCGACAAAACTAGACACGTGAATTCTACTATGTGCTGCTGGACCCGACACCAAATAAAATCTAACTTATAAAAGATAAATTCAGGTTTAGAAATTGAATTCCACCTATTTAGGTGGAAGTGGAACTTCCAAAATTTCACCAAAAATGAGGATTTGAAAATAAAAACCAGGTTATGAATTTTGACATCCAAACAATGGATTCAACTCAAAATCAGAAGTCCCGCCACCAATTCCAGTCATCTTCTGGCAAACAAATGGGGCCTAGAATTTCTCAAGTCCCTTCCTCTCAAATCCAAACTAGCATAGTCAAGAAGTGTCTAGCTTTCTAGTCTCTTTTCCTAAAGACTCTAAAACATTCCTCTCTCTTACCCTCATCCCAAGGTAAGTTAGGTTTCTAGATCCTTGCTAACTTGCCACTTGCCCTTGCTATGAAAATGAAATGCAATTCAAAACATGAAAAATAGAGTTATTCTAGAAGGCATTCCCAAATTCGTCATTACCAAAGATGGCCCACTTAGAGAGACAATATTGAAGCCTAAAGAAGTGAAAAAGGTAAAAATTGCCCCCCTAACCCATGCCCATGCCTTGGGGCACTTAAAACCAACCCTAACTACACCATAGAGCTCCATATAACCCTTCAAAGTAAAGTTTACATCCAAAAAATGGAACCATGATGACATAAACCTTGATTTTCTAAGCCACTAACCAAGCCTAGGGATACATAAGATAACCTAAGGAAGAGGTAGGGTCCACATTCCACTTAAGCATGTCATCTCATCACAATAGTGTCAAGTGACACCTCACAAAAGCATGCATCACATTACACACTTGACATGCCTAGTGGATATTTAATATTTACATTTACATAATTAAATTTACATCAAATTATGCATTTACAAACATTTACAACATCATTCATACATGCATCACATTTACAAAATAAAATCACGTAACAATGTGATCGTTCTCTTCTTAGAGCTGACCTTAGTTTTAAATTGATTTCACATAGATCCATCCTTGTTTCCCCGCATTTACAACCATGGTCATAATCCTACACTTGATTCAGATGTCAGTATCTCATAAACTCAATGCATATATAATCATATCGAAAGTGAAACAGGATCAATAATAACATCTAAACTCAATACATAAAGAAATTGCATTTCATGAATCATAAACATAATCCACATTATACCCTAATTCTACAAACATCGAAATGTAAATTCAATTTTCACATAAACAAGTAACCCTAATTTAATCATTAAACCATTACACTATCAACATTTACTATTCTATAAGATAACGTAACAAATACAGAATTCAAAATTCATATATCATAAGGTAAGCATGAAACCAATACACACATATAAAGAGTACGACTAACATCATCATATAAATCTATAACAATGATCTCATAAAGTCTAATGATAAAAAGTTATAATCCAAAATAGGTCTAATGTCTCTAAACAATGTATCATCAAGACAAACCAAGTGTCAAAACAATTGTCGAGCTAAGATGGGTCAGGGTAGGACCTCACATAATATATGTTTCCTATACTGAAAATGGATGACATAATGGACAGTTTGACTTGAGCAAAGTATTTTACCAAAATCAATTTGAAAAGTGGGTATCATCATATCAGAATCAGAGAAGGTGATGAGTGGAAGACTAATTTCAAGACAAAATAAGGTTTGTGTGAGTGGTTGGTTATGCTTTTTGGTTTAACTAATGCACCGAGTACTTTTATGAAGTTGATGAATGAAGTTTTGAAAAAATTCTTGGATAAGTTTGTGATTATATACCTTGATGATATTCTAATATTCAGTAAGACTAGAGAAGAACATTTGTTGCATGTTAAACAAGTATTGTAGAGGTTGAAAGAAGAAAAGTTGTTGATAAATCTGAAAAAGTGTTCATTCATGAAAAAGGAGATTGTGTATTTGGGATTTGTGATTTCAATTGATAGTTTGAAAATGGATCCTGAAAAGGTTGAAGCTATTTTGAATTGGCCTACACTTGAGAATGCTAGTGAGGTAAGATAATTTCATGGTTTGACAATTTTTTACCAAAAGTTCATTAGGAATTTTAGTTCAATATGTAATGCTATGACTGAGACTATGAGAGGAGATAAAAGAGAATTCAAGTGGACACATGGAGAGGATAATAGTTTTGAGACTCTGAAGCAGAAGGTTGTTGAATTGCCTATGTTGGAATTGTCTGAATTCAATAAAGTATTTCAAGTGGAATGTGATGCAAGTGGAAGTGTAATAGGAGCTGTATTGAGTCAAGAAGGTAAACCCATTGCTTTCTTTAGTGAAAATTTGAATGATGCAAAAAGGAAATGTTCTGTGTATGATTAAGAATTCTATTCTATTGTTCAAGCACTAAAGAAATGAAGGTCCATTATTTGATACCGAGTGAATTTGTGTTGTATACCGATCATAAGGCTTTACAATATTTGGGTAGTTAGAATAAGTTGAATCAGAGACATATGAAATGGGTTGAGTATTTGCAGAGTTATACATTTGTGATAAAGCATAAGAGTGGAGTCACTAATCAAGTTGTTGATGCATTGAGTAGAAGGAGATCTTTATTGACCGAGATGAAAATTGAAGTTATTGGCTTTGATGACATGAGAGATTCTTATGAATTTGATCTTGATTTTTTTGAGCCATGGATAAAGTTTAGAGCACCTATTCAAGATCAACCGAGTACTAAATGGGAAGAATATTTTATTCAAGAAGGTATGTTGTTTAAAGGTATTCAGTTGTGTATACCGAGAGAAGAAATGAGAACTAATTTGATAAATGAGAAACATAGTAGTGGTTTGGCTAGACATTTTGGTGTTGACAAGACATTGAATTTTATTAAGGAGATATACTTTTGACCACAGTTGTATAAAGATGTTCAGAAATTTGTGAAAAGTTGTGGAATTTGTCAAGTTGCAAAAGGAGTAAGTCAGAATACTAGATTGTATACACTGATCTATGTTCCTGAGAAACCTTGGATTGACATTAGTATGAATTTTGTTCTTGGCTTATTGAAGACAGTAAGAGGTAATGATTCTATATTTGTTGTTGTGGATAGATTTTTTAAAATGGTACATTTTATACCTTGTAGAAAGACATCAGATGTAGTACATATAGCAGATCTTTTCTTTAAGAAAATTGTCAGATTGCATAGATTACCGAGGAGTATTATCTCTGACCGAGACAATAAATTTGTTGGATACTTTTGGAAGACCCTTTGGAGAAAGTTTGGTACCGAGTTGAAATATAGTTCTACATTTCACCCACAAATCGATGGACAAACATAAGTTGTGAATAGAAGTTTGGGTAATCTTTTGAGATGTTTAGTTGGAGACACACCAAGTAATTGGGATTTTGTTTTGGCACAAGAAGATTTTGCATACAATAATTCAGTGAATAGGAATACTAGAAAAATACCTTTTGAGATTGTACATGTATACAACCGAGAGGTATATCTTATTTGAGGGATATTGGTGATGAAAGAAAGAACAGTGTTGAAGGAGTGAATTTTTTTGAGTACATGAAAACATTGCATGAAGATGTGACATATAAGTTGGAAAGAAGTAATCAAAAATACAAAGACAAATCTAATAGATCAAGAAGAGATAAGACTTTTGTAATCGGTGATGAGGTAATGGTTCATTTGAAGAAAAGTAGATTTCCTGTTGGAACATATGGGAAGTTGAAAATGAAGAAGTTTGGCCCTTGCAAGATACTAAGGAAATTTGACAGTGGAAATGCATATGAGATTGAGTTACTTGATGACATGGATATATCACCTATATTCAACATTGCTGATTTATATGAGTATCATAAACCTGATGAAGAAATGATAGTACTGATGGATTATCCTAAGAAATAGATAGAAGAAGTTGAGCATATTTTGGAGCAAAGAATTGACAGAAGTACAAGAGGAAAATAGTATATGGAATATTTGGTAAAGTGGAAGAATAGACCGATTGAAGATAGTGCATGGATTTCACAATTTAAGTTGGATGTAGCTCAGATCATACATGTTTCATGATTTAGAGAATTATTTCAAATAACCCCAGGTGTCTGATGTAGGAGCATCTCGGGCCCTTGGCAATCCTATGTCACCAAAAACATGTTTGGAGTTTTCTGTGTTGCTTGGTTCCTTCTTTGACTGAGTTGGTTTGGTGTTTCTCGATTTCCTTTGTTTACCAATGTTGGTCGGTTATCTCTCTGGCACTCGATGAATTTCCCTGGTGCTCGGTTATCCTTTCTTATCGAGTTGTTTATTTTGGGTTTCTGTTGAGGCCAAATCTTGCATTTATATTTGGTCATGGATTTAATGTTAGTATCAATCATTAGGAAGCATGTGGACTTAGATCTGGTCATTCCTTCTATTGATGGTGGATCTGAAGGCCAACTTGATTAGTTAGCCTCTTGTATAAATGTAGTTGTTTAGTTAGAGTTTAGGATTTAGTTTTAGTTAGAAGATAGAAGCTATAAGATTAGAGATTGTTGACAGATCCTCGCATGTTGGAGGAACAATCATGTTGAACAAGTCCAAGGTAAATGATGATGCAAACAAGATAATGTCCAATCAAGAAGGAGATGCAAATGAATCAAATCTGACTCAAGGTTAAGAAACCTAGATGATAATGCATTCATGACTCAAACAAGGACAACTGATAAGGAAGATTGAAGATGATGGTGATAGAGTTGATCAAAGGACTAGACCAACAAGATAGAACTAACGATAGTGAAAATCTAAATGACCAAAGATTAGGATCAATTACAACAAGCTCACAACCTTAGAGGTATACCTGGGAAACATAAAACAAATCTAACTAGATATCTGAATAAAGACTAATGAGATTTTGGATTTTTGCCAACTGTCTGGTACAATTGTTGTTTTGTTTCTTGTTTCGTGATTCAGTTTTCAATTTATTTTTAAGGTTTTGATGTCAGGAATTTCAAGGTATACAAACATAACAAGCACATGTTAAATTAAAAAAAAGAAAAGGCAGCACTTCTTAAACCCCTATGGTCAATTGGCTAAGTGAGAAAATCCTTGCTCGTTGACTTAGGTACACACCCAATAGCTAATCAAAATACGACCACCACCAACCATACAATGGATATAGTGATGTCATATTATCCAACTCCAAATGCTAATGGGAGCATGATATGACAAGTGTCTTGGGAGAGTTACTATCTCCCTTGCACTTGGATTATCCCACTTTCGGGGGTGAATCAAGTAGGCTGCTAATCTATGGAGTCTAGTAAGGTTCTTCATTCGAATATATTCTATGTGTCTGTGCAAGTGAAATTTAAGCTTATAGCCCCACAAAGTACCCTTGTACCAGTAGTCATGTAAACGTTATTGAGACCCTAAGGCCCTATTAGGTGGTCAGGCAAGAGCCGAGTATAAGCTCAAATGACATTTGACTTTGGAGGCTTTAGCCTTGAGGAATAAATTTGTTTAACATGATTTGGAGTGGTGTGGCTTACACCTCATGCTCACGTGAGTCATTCTCTAAGGGTGAGCACTTTTCCCACTTGCACAAGCCCGTCTAAAGGAATGCAAAAATGAAAAAGAAGAGTTACGAGGGTTTGGATTTTTTATTTTACCTCACAAGAAAAAGAGCATAATCTCCTACCTTTTCACTATTCCCAAACACACCAAACAAATTTCTTTTAAAGATGTCTTGTATGTGAGGTTCCTAAGAAAAAAATTAATGCAAACAAAATATTTGGTTGTTTCCTTCATAGGCAATATGAACAAAAATGCATTAGTAGAATTTTTGCTTATGTCTTTGGCACGTGTCTTGCACAAAAAAAAGTCTAGACATTGTATAAATGTCTTCACCAAAACATCCTACATAAATTTGTTAGGCTGCCAAATAAAAACCACAGAAACATAAAAGAGAACTAATTTGCCAGAATCAGCAAAACCAATTATAGAAATCAGAAAAATAGAAAATAATTTGTCTTTAATAATCACCAAGTTAGATTCTCGTATGAGAATCTACAGGGCCTAGTATGATAATATATGCATCCTCATATGAGGTTTAATCCTGACTCGTACTATCCTGTGAGAATGCTCATACAAGAAAATAGAACCAGAATACAAATAGAATCTCAAGATTTTGCACAAATATGTAGTTGTGAAGACAAAAATTAATTTTTTGCCCCACGGTGGGCATCAGAACATGTGTGTAAAAAGTAGTTACTAAATAACACTACACTTCAATGAGTCTTTATGTGATTGATTTAAACAATGAAAATATAATAATCTAAAATTAAAACCAACCAAGGCGACTCATTGCCTTCTAGTAGACACGAGTATGAGTGTGACTATTGACATAATCTAAATGAAGGATTTTATGGTAATATGCAAATGCAATGTTCATCCAATTAGCTAAAAGTTAATCCATATTAGGCAAATGAAGTGAAGTGTTCCTAGATTTGATGGATGTAATAATGATTCAATTAAAAAAAACTAACTATGCAATTAAGATAACTAACAATAATTTAATGCATAAATAATAATGAACAAATTGATAGTGTTACACTACTTAGAAAAAATATCCTTTTTGTGAGAATGGAGGCTTGGTTGTATATGAATCCTCTCAATAATGAACATACGAGATTGACTAAAGATAAACGATTGAGATTTGTTCAAGACTAGCACAATCCATGTGCAACTGATTCTATTGGTTGAGAGAATTAGTTAACTAAACTGGTTTGGTCAGTTGTTTAAGAAACTTCCACTGTTGAACTGAATGAAAGATGAGTTTACAAAGGTGGTTTCCTAGTTAACTAGATTGTTTCCAAACTCGTGTTCGGTTGACTGAATGATGACTCCATAAATGTTGAATAATTAAATGAATTAATGCATTTTTCTCCATATTGATGACACAATTAATTTTTTATTTTATGATTAATTGATAATTATTATTTATTTAATCAACATACTAAGACATTTATTAAATAAATGGCATAAGGTTGATTTAATTGTCAACAACATTAGAATTTAGGAATTAATTAATTAAATAAGATCAAGTGTGATGGTTGAATGGGACCTAGAGTATAGGTCAAATCATATTGATAAGTTGAATTGGCTTAGGTTAGGACTTAGGGGATTTAATCAAGATTAGGGCTATCTTGATGAACATTCGATATTAGGGGCTTATTGTTTTGTTGACCATTTTTAGGTGATTACAACTACTATGAAGAAACCTATCTCAAACATCATGATAGCATTTATATAAAATATAACTTAAAGTATAAGAAAAGAAATAAATGTAACTTATACTTAAATGTTATATTTATTTATATAAATCACTTTGTCATTCGAGCTAAAATTTGAGTAAGTTTGGATGAAAAGAGCAAAGGATGGCAGAATTCCTCTAATCCTAAGAATTCCACCCAAGGTCAAATTCCTCTAATCCTAAAACCTTCTCCCAAGAGAAAACACCATATTTTGATGGGATTAAGAAATGGATGGTAAAGGCACTTGAAGTGATGACTTTTTGAAGGTAGAATAGGAGTTTTGAAGCATGACAAGGCACATGAAGGGTGGTAGAAATCCTCTCTTCCAAGGAATTCCACCCTTAATCTTTCTTCAACTCCTAAAATCTTGGCCAATGAAAAAACCCAACTGCCTCCATGAAGACAAGTAGCCAAGATGTGAGGATTGAAAATTGATAGTTGGAGGTTGAAGTGATGAGGGGAAAAGGGATAATGATCTGAATTTTGTTGAGCAAAAATGGGCATGAAAAGAGGTCGAGATTCCTCTCTTCCAAGGAATTTTGTCCTTGATCTTTCCTCTCTTACCAAAATCTTCATCCTTATAAAGAAGACAAACCTTGATGCAAATCGAATGCACGAGTGGAGAGGAGAAATAATCAATGAAGGAAGAAGGCAAATGCTAAGAGTTGAAGAAGTCTAAAGATTAAATGTTGAAGAAAAATGAGAAATTGAAGAAATTAATATCAAACGAGAATCAGATCTTGGTGGAATTCCTCTCCTCCAAGGAATTTTGTCCTAAAGAATTCCTCTAAACTCAAAATCTTCACCCCCTAAACATGATATTTTCTTGGAAAATTGATCACCTCCAAAAATTTGGTGTGGCTAAGAGCAATAATTAGAGATGAAGTTCAACAAAATTATGGAGGGTGAAATGAAGTTTTTTAGCCAAAAATAGTGAAGGATTATATCAGGTTGGAATTCCTCTCACCCGAGGAATTCTGTCATGAGTTCAAAGAACAAGAATGGATGCAAAACAACATCGAAATCCCTTCTAGCCCTCCAAAATGATGAAATATGTCAAGAACTTGTGGATGTACTAACAAAAAAAAGGCCTTTAGGAGGGGCAGAAATTTTCATGGGAGAGGAATTTTATTCCTCACATCCCAAAATCTCCCCTGTGGGCTACAAAGGGGTACAAGAAGATGAAACTTGCACAAATTGAGGAAATAATAAAGTGATTTTTTCTACATTGCCCTTTCACCAATGGAGATTCAAATGTATCAAAAGGGATTTGAAGCCAATTTAGATCTTGGCAAAATTCCTCTCAGCCAAGGAATTATGCCTAGGGTTTGTCCTCTAGAGCTAAAATCTCAGCCATGGAGAAATCCAACTCAACATGGCCAAAATTTGAGATTTTGATCTCAATCATTTAAAGGAAAAAAATAGCAATTTCAACCAAGGAGAAATCAATCCAAACAAGGAGAAAATTTATCAATTCAAATTGACAAAGAGCTGAAGCAAAGGGGGTGATTTATGTACCTATAAAGAACAAAATTAAATTTAATTACCTCAAGGATCAAGGTTGGCCAACTTGATGAAAAGTAAGGATTGATTTAAATGTTTTAATTAGCCCAAAAAAGGTGAAGTCGACCCAAGGAATGGACATGCCTCTTCAAGTTGGAAGTTGTCTATATAAAGGGGAAGACAGAAACTGATTTCAACATCACATGTGAAGCAGATGTATCTCTACTAAGACAACGATTTTCTCGTAAAGCAATGAAATAATCTTCCCAAGGTAGTAAATTATATTCTTGGTGGTGCAAGAGACAACAATATTGGATATCCAAGGCAGATTTTCTCCAACAAATCAGAAATAAAGAAAAGAAGAATGAAATCTAGGCATGCCATACATTGCAAAAACTTATTTATTTTCCAGATTTCAAATAATTTCATATTCAAGTTGCAAGATTTAGATCATTTTATCAATAATGATCAAAGCTTGGGATTTGCAAGAAGATAGAGAAATTTGGTTTTAAACTTGAAAGAATCCATGAGAAAATCCATTTTGCCTCTTTATGTTGATGATGATTCTAATTCATGAAAATTTTAAGATTTTCCTTCATTTCATTTATACTCGTCATTTTGCATTCTCCTTTTTGCTTTTGCAAGGTAAAAAGAGAGAAGCTTGGAAGGCAAGGAGATGGAGGCAAAGTCAAGCTCAAGGAATTCAAATGAGAATAATGTGCAAATTCAAAGATCAAGATCAAGAAGGGATCCAAGAAAACAAAGAACAACGAGAAAAAAAGAAAAGAAAAATCAGAGAAAATTTTCACTAACTTGAATTTCCTCTAGAAATCCAAGTTTATTTTGAATAATCCAAGTGCATGAAGACCTCACCACTTCAAGAAGATCAAGGTTAAGGCATCGAAAGAGATATCAAGTTTGCAAGTACAATAAAGTTCAAATCATGGCAATGAAGAAATTTCCAAGAACGAAGATGGAGAAAATTTGAGAAGATGAAGCAATTTGGGAATATACCATCACAATTGAAGGCTTGATAATGTTGAGTATCAAGAGATATTTTCTCATCACCAAAATATTGATCAAGTCTACAAGATAAGGATGTTAAGGTGGCACCCACTCATCTTCAACCAATCAAAAAATTCAAGTTACATGTGTCCAAGCACATTCAATCATATTGTAATTTTCTTGTTGGCCGAAAAGAAAATCATATGATGAAGAGCTACATAAAACCCTCTCCTCCTTGTATTCATGAGATTTCTAGACTAACTAACAAGTAATTAATTAATCATTCATTTCTAGGCTTACATGTAAGAATTTTAAAAATATTATTACAAAATATGCAAATCTTGGGTCTATTCCCTGTGTCCTACTAAAATACTAGGTGATGGAAGAAGACATGATGACAGTCAAGTTTAGGAGGAAAATTTTATTGTTCTGATTTCATAAGCCTTTATTTTAACTCATCCCCTTAAGCCTGTCAAACAGTCTTCATTAAAAGTGATGTAAGTATCTATCAACTCAGACAGGCATATATTGGGATGAATATGTTAAGCATCAAATGTTTTTTATACCATACTCAGTTCAACAACTATTAACAACAGAGTAGCCAACAGAGAATGTATGGAGAATATATCACACACAGAATCAACCCATGTACTTGACTATATTATATTACCTAGAAGAAGAATTTGAACAAAGCTGAGGATTTGCATTAGCTACAAGTCATAGTGAACCTCATTAAATTTAGGTAGAACAATGTATTCCCTATATTGTCAGTGCAGGGGGAAAATATCATACACGTATTCAACCCACAAAATTCAACTATTGTACATATTGAAAACTAGTAACTAAGTAGATTACCGTACCTGTAAGAAAAATCATTCTGCCTATTCCTTTGATTGATTGTGTAATACCCCAAAAATGGGCTATAAGTTCATTAATCTCCTATATCAACAATTCGAACGAAATCGACATCAAAGTCCTAACCTAAGGCACATCTGAACATCATCGAATCATAATTGATTATCTTAAATTCTGCATCGGGGAATATTCCTAGCAATATTCTTAATTATCTTAATTATCTTTAATTTAATGATTATTTGGCGATAAATCACATTTATCCTAAGTTTGATTAATTGAATATTTTCATATTTAATTAATTAGATTTAATATCTTGCCAAATTAATTATGTAATTAAATTTAATTCTATATATTATTAATTGTATTATTTAATTTTGACAATAAATCCAATATCCTATGAATAATTGATTAAATTCTTATTTAATTGATTAAAGCGAGTTGTCATTATTTAATAATATAGTTTTTAATAAAATTTTGATAAAATAGTTAATTAACCCATAAATTAATTATTTTATTTCAAAAATCAGTTAAGTTGAGAATAAATCACTTTATTTATTTATTAAATCATAATTATCCATGTGCACATTCAAGGACCAATTAAACTCAAATTGGAAAATCAATGCAAGTTGTTAGCTTTTTGAAACTCAACATCTTTTTGAGTTTTAAAGTTGATCTAAACTTCTAATTCGAGTTGAACTGTGCTTTTGCATGATTTTTGTGACTTAATTATCTGTTATTTAAAAATAACTCAAAAATCAAGCTGAGTTATTTGAGTGATTTATGGCTTTTTCTCATGCACCTCCAAAGCCCTAGATTTCTATAAAACCAAGGCTCAACTCTTCATAACTAACATCTCGCAAATTGCAAACTTACTCTACAAGAATCATAGCATATCAAATTTGGAGAATTTGCACAATTGGAGCTTGAAAGATAAATTTGAGGATTCGAAGCTTTGTGAGATCAATTTAAAATTCATAGCTTTCATATTATTGTTAGAATTTTCATTCTCATATCATATCATTTCTATATTAGCATTGCATATCAATTTTCATATTAGCATAGATTCATATCAGTTTTCATCATATTATTGCATAGAAAATATCAAAAAAATAGATTAATTGCATTCATATCTCATATCAGTTTTGCATTCAAATCCTTCATTTAGGTGTCGTCTAGGTCATTGATCTCGATAACAATCTGAGAACATTAATCTCGCACCTACTAGAAGGCAATAAATCGCTTGGTTAAATTAGATTTCAATTTTGCACGATTTTGATTTTTGCTAACCTCTAATGTTTTACTAAAGTGTTGTGTCTACAGATCAGGTACAATTTTCACACACACAGATTGCAATCCACAGGATCAGCCGAATTGTCTGCAAATGTGACTTGTGTTGGAGAACTTCAACAACCAAGATCTAACAAACAAAGCATATTTGAACCCTAAGCCTTATCAGCTCAAAATCTAAAATTAAATTACTAGAAAAATGTTATTCAATTTATGTTTTTTTATTTAAAAGAAACAAATAATCACAAGGAAAAGTAGGAAAAATGGTGCTCTAAAGGCATGCTTACAAGACATATGATGAATCCTACACAGAGGTGTTTTTAATGCAAGAGGAAAAGAAACACATCACTAAGAAACCATAGTAGCACACAAACATTCCCACAACACAACTGAAAAATGAACATAACATTCCTGAAGAATGTTCTAATTGTTAAAACTTAAAAGAGAAAAATTTACAAGGAAACCATGAAGTTTGGTGTTCCAAAGATAAATCCATGACACATGATTGAAACTTGTTATCTAACAGGTATTTTCATTGTTAAAAAATAGAAAACTGGTTTCCTATTAGTATAAGTATACCTACAATACATATTGATTTTCACTGAAAACATGAGGAATTTCATCTCCCAATGCAGACTACTATACTTTTAAGAACTTACAAAGAAATTGATTGAAACTTGTTATCTAACAGGTATTTTCATTGTTAAAAAAAAGGAAACTAGTTCCCTATTAGTATAAGTATACCCACAATACATATTGATTTTCACTAAAAACATGAATTTCATCTCCCACTGTAGACTACTGTAGTTTTAAGAACTTACAAAGAAATCACTATGTATCCTTGGAGTGTACTATCAAATGTTCAATGGTCAAGTTTTAAGAACTAACAAAGAAACCAAACAGCCTTGGAATATACTACCAAATGTTCAATGGTCAAGTTTTAAGAACTTACAAAGAAACAACTCTATAGCCTTGGAATGTACTACCAAATGTTTAATGGTTAAGTTAAAGCTATAGCATTATTGTGTTTTTGACAGTCACACAGGACATGAGAGAAACTCTGTACCACAGAATTTCTCTGCCAGTTTGGCCAAAGTCACATATAAGGAAATAATGATCTATGATGATCGTACTGGAGATGTTCATTCATACTCTGACTACAATACATATTTCATTTTGCAAGCAATGATAAAGTCTGGTTCTTCAATTGACAAAATATGCTTTGCATGCTACTTCACTCTATTGCTAGTACTGGCTTTGTATACAGGAAATTTAGATCTGGGGATTTACATTTCTTTAAGTGAATGTGTGAGAAACAATTGGAACACATTCTGAAGGTGCATTTTTTGTATAAAATATGATATCTGTCACACCTAGCCTATATTTCTGACAATTTTTACAACATTCATGTAATGTTGCTGAAAAGGTAGAAATCTCTTGAAATAAACTTAAATTGAAAAAACAAAACAAAAATAAAAACATAAATAATGATTATCCAAGTTGACCCTACAAAGTGAAAATTTACATATCAGATTTCTGATATAGCTAACACTCAATACTAAGCTCCCTTTTATTGCCTTATTTGTGCGAATTTTATTGGAACTTTGGACTTGTTTTTATGGTCCGGGAACCATTAACCAGTTGCAGTGTTTTCATGTAACATTGTGATTTGTGCATTTTTATTTTTGTAGTTTGTGCCACTTTGATCTATGGTTTTTTATCTATTTAGAGGTTTCTCCCACACTTTTTGAGTCCCAAATTGATTTGCAACCATGCTTACTGAGAAAAAAGTTACTATTGTGCAAACATTTGAGTTATGGGAAAATCAGAATTTAAGATGACTGGGATTTTTCATTGTAAAATTTATCTATTGCCATTGTTTCCCTTTTGATTTGATACATAATCAATTTCAAAAATTTGAAGATGTGGAGATCCAATCTTCTTCAAAAAGTAAGGCTCGTTATTAAGAGGACTTGTGGAATCATTATGAATCATTGCAGGCAGGAACGATCGTGTAAATTGAGGAAGTGCTCTGCAATTATTGGGGTAGTAAGGTGGAATATTACATAGTTACTTTTAATTTCAAAGGTACAAAGCAATATGAGTAGCGAGATTCTTCCACAATGCCTACCCTAGAGAAAAAAATGACACTCTTATCTTCATTCTCTCAAAAAGTAAGATAAATTACTAATAAAGAAGGGTGCTCATGCTCCTCAAATTCGAAGCCCACTCAGTTATGCTCAACAATGCATCCAATCTATTCACCATGTTCTAGGGAATAGAATTTATCCATATCCATTTCTGTCAACAACTAATCAAACAAGCATTGTTACAACAATTAATAAATAACAAAGAAAATAAGAGTGTCATAACCCATCAATCTATCAAAAAAATTATAGATTTTCAAGAATAGGCTGGTTGCTAAATCCAAAGCTCATCTATGGAATTTCTAGGCTAATTGACAAGCAATTATCCTATGCTTATCTGCAAGAACTTTTTAACTGATGAAAAAAATCTTGCATGTATTCCCCATATCCTAGGGAACATATTGACACTCTTATCTTCATTCTCTCAACAAGAAAGGTAAATTACTAGTAAAGATCAGTTAAGGTGTTCATGCTCTTCAAATTGGAGCCCACTCAATTAGGCTCAACTATGCATTCCTTGTGAAGCCTCTAACAAATCCTACTTGGCGGGCAATCAAATGTTGGCACAAAGACTACCTCCCAAAAGATGGAACATTTGCATCAGTGGCTTTAAAGAAAAAGGTGTTCATTGGGCACAAATTTCATATGGGATTCAGTGATCCCTTCAGGTCTGCTCTTTGTAAGCAGGTTGAGGAATCAAACCCAAAGGTGTTAAACTTGGCTCAGTGAACATCTGTCACAACCCATCAATCTACCTGAAAACTTTTACATATTTTCCAAGAATAGGCCAATTTTGAAATCCAAAGCTCATCTATGGAATTTCTAGAATAACTGACAAGCAATTAACAAATCATTGATTTTTAGGCTCATCTGCAAGAACTTTTATAAATGATGAAAAAAAGCAAATCTTGGGTCTATTCCTATGTCTTAGCTCATCCTATTAAGCTTGTCAAGATTGTACATCCAAAATCCAAAATATCAGCTGTCAAGGTTCTAGATCCAAAATCCAAAATGTCAGATGACTAAAATTTGGATGCAACCAAAAATGGGATGAATGTGCTAAGCAACAATTTTTTTTTTTATCAAACCTGGCTCAACAACTCTTAAAAACAGAGCAGCCAACGGAGAATGCATGAAGAATATATCACAGACAGATTCAACCCATGTAATTTAACTATTGTGCATATTGGAAACTAGTAAATAAATTAGTTAGAAGAAGAATTATTTGAACAAAGCTAAGTATTCTCATTTTAGAAACTAATATAAACTTAACAAGTCATTTTGAACCTCGTTAAATTTATTGCATGTATTGTAAGCGCAAAATGTATGGAGAAAATATCATTCACAATTCAGTCCATTTAATTTAACTACTCTATATATTAGAAACTGGTAAGTAGATTACCTAAAAGAAGAAGAATTCTGCATGTTCTCATTCCTCTACTGCCACCGCCTCTTCTCTGTTCAAATTTTGCTGCAACCATGGACTAGACCACACCAAAATATAGGGAAAAAAGAAACATAACACAAGATTAAAGTGTAAGAAAACAAAATGAATAAGCGGACCAGCGTGCACACTCAAACCAGACTACAAGAGAAAAATTCTCAAATGAAAAATCACAGACGGCCATAGAAAATTTAGAAGACGAGAAAAACAATAGAAAAACATTGAAAAGGAAAAAAAAAACATTCTCGCAGGGACAGAATGAGGAGTCTAGTTTGCCCCAATTATTTATAGCCCCTCCATATTTTGAATTTCTTTGTGCTTTATGATTTATTCTGATTTATTCCCCAACGGTACTGCTTTATTACTTTTATTAAAAAAATTACTTAGAAAAAGAGCTTTGGAATTTGATGGTCAGACTCACCTCTATCTGTCATATGATTTTTCTATGTCTGGTAAATTTAATGGCTAAAAATAAAAATAAGAAAATAATTACAAATTAGTAATATCTACAATAATTTCAAAGTTTACTAAACAAATTTCTAAAATTTATATATTCTATTTTAAAAAGATTCTAAATTAATATAAATATATAATAAAAAATATAGAAACATGTACTAATATCAAAAATCTTAAATTCACTAAACAAATTTCTATAATTTATATATTTTATTTAAAAAAGATTCTAAATTAATATGAATATATATTTTAAAAAAACATAATATTACATACTAATAATATTAAATGATGATCACTTAATAAAAACAAGTTTCTAAACTTTTATTTGTGCTAAAAATAAAAATTAGAAAATAATTACAAATTAGTAATATTTAAGAAATCTCAAAGTTTACTTAACAAATTTTTAAAATTTATATATTCTATTTTAAAAAGATTCTAAATTAATATAAATATATAATAAAAAATATAGAAATATGTACTAATATCAAAAATCTTAAATTCACTAAACAAATTTCTATAATTTATATATTCTATTCAAAAAAAATTTTAAATTAATATGAATATATATTAAAAAAAAACTTATATATATTACATACTAGTAATATTAAATGATGATCACTTAATAAAAGAAAGTTTCTAAATTTTTATTTGTGCTAAAAACAAAAATTAGAAAATAATTACAAATTAGTAATATCTACAAAAATCTCAAAGTTTACTAAACAAATTTCTAAAATTTATATATTATATTTTAAAAAGATTCTAAATTAATATAAATATATAATAAAAAATACAAAAACATGTACTAATATCAAAAATCTTAAATTCACTAAACAAATTTCTATAATTTATATATTCTATTTAAAAAAGAAGCATATATATTACATACTAATAATAATAAATGATGATCACTTAATAAAAGCAAGTTTCTAAACTTTTATTTGTGCTAAAAACAAAAAATTAGAAAATAATTACAAATTAGTAATATCTACAAAAATCTCAAAGTTTACTAAACAAATTTCTAAAATGTATATATTCTATTTTAAAAAGATTCTAAATTAATGTAAATATATAATAAAAAATATAGAAACATGTACTAATATTAAAAATCTTAAATTCACTAAACAAATTTCTATAATTTATATATTCTATTTAAAAAAAATTCTAAATTAATATGAATATATATTTAAAAAAACATATATATTACATACTAATAATATTAAATGATGATCACTTAATAAAAACAAGTTTCTAAATTCATATTAAAATATTTAAAAATTTAAAAACATTCATTTCTATCATTTTCAAATATTAAATAAATTTATATATTATCATAAATATTTTAAAATAACATATATTTATATTATAAAGGATACTATATTACCTATAATAAATTTTTACAGTTTATTAATAATTTAAAGAGTCATATTTACAGTTTTATAAAAAATAATTTATGCATACTAAAAAGATACTTGTAATTTATAAATGTATTTTTGTGTGCAAAATTATTTATTTGACTTTTCAAATAACTAATGAAAACAAAGAATTAAATTTTAATATTTGATTATTAATATTTATTTTTATAATTGAAAAATATGATTTTCAGTAAAATTATTTTTCATTCAACAAAATACAAAATTCCTAACATTCACAATCAAAAAAATTGAAATTTCACAAAGACAATTCTAGAAGCTTCGAGTGGAAGTTCCTGCATCATGAAACCCTAGATTTGCAAGGCCTTTATCTTTCAAGAAATTCGTATGAAAGAGACCTCGTGAATGCCATGTTTAAGTGGAACAACAGAGCCCGTCACTGACATAGCCTGTGATGCATTTGTCATAGCCTGTGATTCATTTGACAATGTTGTTTCCATCACATTTTTCAATGAACAACTAGAAGGGGTACTCTAGAACTTTGAACTGGATGTTCACCTACTTTCTGGAAGGCTCTGTTATCTTGTTCTTTGTATGGCAATGACAAAACCCCAAAGCAAGAAATTTGCTCCTTTTACAAGTTCTTGGGAGGCTTCAACATCTGAAACAATTTCATTTAGGAGAGACAATCTGGTTTCATCTTGAATGTAATGGAATACATCCTTGAGATATGAAGGGCTATGAGGATGTCAACACATGAAAGAAAAAGAAACCAGAGGAAGCTAGGATTTTACTTTTATCGCTTCACACCATCTAACACAGGCCAATCATGTTCTCTAAGAGTTAGTCAAAACTTTCAAATTCTATTTGTAATACCTCTCCTATGCTGATACTTGGACTTTCTGATTTGGACATTCTATTGTGATGGTTAGGACTATACATTTACGTTTATGCTTTATAGATGATGTTACGTTTATCAGATGATTAATATGCTCATTTATGGTTATATCATTTATATGTTTATGAGATTTGAAAATCATCTATTTTTATATGTCTTATGGATCTAACCCAATGATTTAAATACTAACCATTATCATGATCTTCTATGTTGCATGGATATGTGACTGATGTGTTTTTATGACTCAGGACGAAGTCGTAGTTACTCACTCAGTTGAGGTCCACACGATGTATCGATCCTAGTCATCTACTTGCATATATTTGATTTGTATATCCATATGTATATGTATGTATCTCTTCTTGGTGATGCAGGATTGCAGGTACCGGGTATCGTCTCCACCTGGCTTCACAGGTCTGAGCGATCTCTCAAAATCCTCGATCGTTGTTGTTGTTACGGAGATATCACCAGGTTCCACAGGAAGAAACCTCACCTTTGATCCTTTTACCCTTAGGTGGGAGGTGTCGAGTTAGTCCCTTGTGTGGAGGCATTATGCGATCTTGTAGTTGGTTGATTTGTGGATCTGGTAGCTAGGTCTTGTCTTCATGGCATGTTCAAAGTTGTAAGTAGATTTTTGATAGGTATGACTTAGTAATTTATCATTATTAAAAGTTACGTATATGCATACTAGTGTGAACGAGTTGGTATGTGATTTAAATCGTGAGATTTAATATCATTAATAATAAATAATATATTTTATAATAATGTTATTTTAATATTTAATATTAATAATAATGTGTATGATTTATGGTATATGTACCATAAGCATATGGGTGCACACATATGCCTATGAATACATATATTAATATATATTATTATATAATAAATTAATTATTTGTGTGAAGGAAATTATTCTTATGTTATTCTTATTAGTGGTAAATAGGATTGGTAAATTCTATTACCATGGCTAAGTAAGTTAGGAAATTAATATTTAAGAATATATTCTCTATTTTGTCATCCTTAAATTTAGGAGACAAAAAAAAAATTAAATTAAAACCTTATTAAATAAAATATGATTACCCCTTACGGGAATGGTTTTACAAACCATATTATTAACCATATTATTAACTATATTATTAACGGGTGAGAGGTTGGGATGGTTGCACAATTGGTTTACCCGTGCAACCACCACCTCCATTTTATTTACCGGAAGATTTCTTGTGTAAGGGAGGGGAGGAAAATATATATATATATATAGAGATATATATTATGATTGCCAGAGAAAAATTTGGGGAGATTCAGAAAAGTTTGGCATTTGGATTTTGGAAAATAAAGGCTGGAGAGTTCATCCAAGAAGAGTTTGAGGCTTGCTGGAAAGAGACAGAGAGGAAGGATTCATCTTCATCAACCGGATTCCGCAGGACTCCAGGTTGGATTCCATCCTGAGAAATAGGTTTAATTTAATAGTATGAATGTGATTTTTAGATTGGTTGAAAGTTCTGTATGTGTGTTATTATTGCAAAACATAGGTGTAATGTCGTATTATTATTGTATGGTGTAGGGTGAATATATTAATGTGTTCTGTAATAGTATATTATTGCAGACGGTTGATAGATTAATGTATTCTGCAATAACGTATTATTACAGAATGTTGAAGTATTAAATGTATTATTATAATATGTGAAACATCATTGCATTATTGGTAATAGTGTGTGTAGTATGATATTATTTTGTCAATCGTCTATACATTATACAAATGTTGTATTAGTGTAATACAAATGCTATATTATTATATTATTCCGTCATTTAATATTCTATCAATACAAACATTTTAACATTTTAATATGAATTCATTTGGTGACGTTTATACAATATAAATATTATTTTGGTTTCTGAAATATATATGTTTCAATAAAACATTTGAGTTATGTTTTATTTTTATTTTTAAAAAAATATAATAAAATAAAATGTCAATAACATTTAGTAAAATCATTTAAACTTTTAGTAAAATATAGGAGAAATTATAGGAGAATAATAAGGAGGAAATATAGGAAAAATTATAGGAAAATAATAAGGAGGAAATATAGGAGAAAAATAAGGAGAGATTGTAGGAGGAAAATAAAATAATGAAATACTAAATAGCCTATTTAAAAATGACTTTAAATCTATTTTGTTTTCTTTTATTATTTTGTGGTAGTTTGTTTTTAGTGAATATTAAATTTGGAATATTGAAATTTCTATTAAATTTAGTTATTATTTAGTAGGAATTTCATAGTATAGTTTAGTTTATAAATTTGTGATTTTTAGATTTTAGATTTTCATAAAACCAGACTTAGCCAAATTTCAAGATTAGTCAAATGTCAGGCCTAGACTGAAATCTAAGAAGCGTTATTTTGGCGTATGGAAATTTGTGAAAACCTTAAATGTGTTTGGCAGAGGTTATGTCCAGTGCATTTAGATGCCTTAATAGGGTTAGGATGTGTTTAGGAAGTAGTTTAGGGTTAGGGTTGTCTAAAGGATCAGGACATTCTAAATATCCTTAAACGTTCCTAATTTCCCTAAACATTCATAAACTATCTTATTAGTTTCTACTCTTTGATGCAGTCTTACAAATGTGTTTATGATATGTTTTACTATGTTTGTGATGTGATTGTGACATGTGGGTTAAGGGTAGGAAACCTAAGAAACCCCTAAGTGAGTGGCTCTCAGTGCGGGGCCGGGGCCCTAAAGTGGCTAGACTAGGATAACTGACTGAAGAGTTATTTAACAAGTGAAAACTTAATTAAACTTATGGGAATGGGTTAAAACATTAAAAAGATTAAATGTGCCTCGCCCATGCCATTAGTGCTAGTAAAGGCTATGGATGGGAGTGGGAGAAGGTACCTATGCATAGGTACGATCGAATGGTGCTTGTCTGTACGAAAGGCATTCGATTCCGCATGTGCCTACTTGGGGGCCGGGGCCCAGTGTGGCTAGTAACAGGACAACCCAAGGGGCGAGGGCTATGCGATGACACTCACTTAGGTTGTTGCTTAGGATTTTCTACCCAAACCTTAGAACCCTTGTGAAGTGAACCTCATTTGTGGAATTGTTATTCAACCCTTTGTAAAAACCTAGTAAGTTACTTCTTTGTGGGCTTGGTGTTTATCTCCTAGCACGGGGGAGTGGGCCTTTTAGGTATCCACATGGTTGGGTGGTAAATCTTTTATCGAGGTATCTTTTGGCGGATGCAGTGTTTGGAGATTCATGCTTGCTTATGTACCAGTTTTGAAGAATGAAGGCTTTGTAATTATATTTCATTTTGTAAAATTATTGTTACCTCCCATGAGGAGATGAATGTAATGTAATCATTGATGTGATTCAAAATGATGTATGGGTAGACTTAGGAAAAAGGGAAAAGGGAAATGTGAACTTTATGTTTAAGATGTATGTTGGAAAAGAAAAAGGATTTTGTAACATTCCAAGTTATGTAGTATATGTGCAATGTATTTAGATGAGTTTTATTTGATTTTAAAAAGTTATATTGTTCATAAAGGATACTTAGGAATATAGATGTTTAAATGGAAAGTTGAAATGAAAATATTTTGTATTTCTTAAAGATATGATGTAATTTGTTTTGAGAACTTTATCTTGTTCTTAGTTTACTTAATGGCCTTAAATGAATCATGCATTAAATAAAAGGGAACCTTGGAGGAAACTAAGTTTAGGTTTTGTTCATATTATTGTTTTGAAAATTTAAAAAAATAAATAAATTTTTGCTTAGGTTTTCTTTACAAAGAGAATCTTTGTTCTCTTCCCGGTTCCCTTGCGGGGCATGACACTATTTCCAAGAGTTCTTAGAAGTTTCTATGGTTTCTGTTAGCACTAACTACTAATACTACACCATTTTCTTAAAAAGTTTGCCCCAAGCTTTATTGACCTAGATGTTCCAAATCTTTCTTCTAGTGCCAAGGTTTTTGAGTGCCCATTTCTTTGTTTAGGGAAAGATAGCTAATTTATCTTGTAAATTTGAAAATTTACCGGTGACACCATTTCCTTAAGGAAAGCCAAAAAACACAATATGTGCCCTAGCCACACACTTTTTTGTTTCCAACTTTCGTGACCTACTTGTCCCAGGGATTGTATATGTAGCCATTAGACTTCATTCCCAAAATTTCTGAGGACATGATTTCCTTTTTGGTTGATCTTACTGAGGAATTTTCTTATAATTGGGAAGCTACAGAGCTATGAGTTTTTATCTCTTAGACCATGTTTACATTGAAACAAGAAAAATGCACCCAATTATGTATTTTAGTTAGTATATTTATTTTGCTATACTTTCTTCTGGCAGATTAGAGATACTATTATTGAGCGTAGTTATTTTTATTGGTTTTAGTGTTTTTGTGACATGTGTGTGTTGAGAACAATTTTTCCCTCTCCCCCTTTTCAATAGTTTATTCTCGTTTTACTTTACACACATAAAATATGTTTTGAGGTTTTTTATGGTTTTACTCTCAAATTAATTTTTAAGGTTTTCATTGGTTTGAAAGAAACTAAAAATTTGATTTTTTTATTTTGTTGGGGCATGTGCACCATTTTTCACTATATTTCTCGCAAGGGAATATGTAGGAAACTAAAAAAAAAGAATCCATATTGAACAAAGATGTAGGGCTTTCAGTCGTTCTTCATCTTTCTTAGACTCAAAGAAAGCTTTTTTACTCTTTTTTGTGTCTACTTCATACATGCGCTTAGTTTCACTCAATATTGTCTTTTGGGATTAAAATTTAGGTTACTTCCATCCAAAGGAGAAACCAATTTTCCACTTGGTGTGTAAAATTCCCCTTGAGGAAGCCCAAAAGGGTAATTTTGTTTATCTTATAATGCTCAAACTTGTTTCTCCTAGGTTTCTAGCTTAAGAAAGAACTCAATATTGAAAAATGGATCTCCATACACTACTCTAAAACTTCCAGTTTCTCACATGTTGTGAGGATGGCAACAAAGTTTGTTGAGTTTGGTTTGAGGATTTCCAATAGAATCTACCTGAAAGTCTAGGCAGATTTTTCAGAAAATCTATCTTGTGCACATCTAGCTATGATTGTAGCCCATGATTGTTAGCAATAACAATGCACCAACACAACTGAGAGGTGGGGTGAATCAGTTGTGTGCCAAATCTTAAACTTAAATTCCTTTATAAACTGATTACTTTAAACAAACTAAAATAGTAATGTAACCATAAGAGCATTACAAAATCAAAATACCATAACACAAAGATTTGTTGTTGAGGAAAACCCTATTAAGAGAAAACCCCGGTGGGGATGGAACCCACTAATGATGCACTAAAATATTGTGTCCTTGTAAGGAGATCTATCCTTATTAGGAGTTGATTATTACATTTAGTACAAGTCCCTATTAAAGGACAGACCCTGTTAGGATTTGATACAAGGATAGACTTACTACCTGAGCACACTGCTCAAAGTGAAGGTTAAATCCACCTTCTAAAGGTTAAACCCACCTTTTGGATCCACTATCCAAATAAATGTATAAGAGCATATACAATAATAGTAATGAACTGACTTACAACAACTAGCTTTGTCCAAATAGTTCCAATAAAGTGCTCAATGAATTACCTCTACTCTACATCTTGAAGACCTTCCAACAAAAAGTTTGCAACCCATATTTTCTATCTACAACTTTAGGGAATGACTTTCCTTTATAAAAGTTGTACAACAAGCAATTAGGTTGGCCTACTAGGACTCCTCCAATGCAAAAATAAATACTTAGACCCTTACTAAGATACACACTATATCTTAAACAAGTATACAATAAATACACATCATTAAATGCATGCCAAGATCCACAATCCAGGCTAGAAACCTTCTAAACACGTTATCTCCTCTAGTTGGCCCCAAATAGGTGTTTGAAAGACCACACATTTCATCTGACATCACCAAGATCCTGATGATCCAAGAATCTCACAGAATGTTCTTCCATGTGTATTTTGTCCAGCTTCAAACTTTCATACCACAATTCATGCTTGCATCCAAGTTATCCTAAAAACTCAGAGACCATATTTGTCATAATCCTTTGTTACTACACTATGACCACTCGTCACCAAAATAGTCACAAATTATGTAAAAGAATAGATAATGATCTATGACTTTAGACATAAGGTCTACACACATCCTTCACCACAAATCCAAGCTCACATATCTTGGAATGTCATACAATGTTTGTACCACTCTTTCAGACCTGCATGTTCCTATCATAGTTCCAATTTGTCTAATGACACCAGCTGAAACATATGGTGACATCAATGACAAAACATAACTGTTAACACCTTGAACAACAACACTTCCAACAATCTCCCCCTTTTTCATTGATGGCAACATATGTGAAAAACCATCAACCCAAAAGATCTTCTCAATGACCTCTTCAATGCTTCCCCTAACATAGTAAGGGTTTTTCATCTCTAACACTCCCCCTTTTACATCAATGGAAAAGGGTGCTAAGTTTCTTCTTTTTCTCCATCTATGCATATCTCACCTCTCCAACTTGTATCTTTTTCAAATCTTCGTGTCTGCAACAAACCAGGTGCTTGATCACTCAAGTGTGCTCTATTATGTTATGCGATCACTCCCCTTGAAGAGTGCATCCAAGCATCAAGTCCATAGAATGATATAGCTCTAATAACTATTGGACTGATGCATTCTTGCATCATCTAGTTCATACAAGGAGGGTTTCTCACCCCAAGCATACCTTTGAGATATTCAAAGGTATCTTTTGGCAAAGGTTTGGTGAATATATCTGCTATTTGCTCCTTTGTACTGATGTACTCCAATCTGAATTTTTGTAACCTTGTCTCTTAAAAAGTGATATTTGATTGAAATGTATTTAGTCTTTGAATTCATAACATGATTCTTTGGCATGTTCCTTTTTGTAACCTTGTCTCTTAACAATGAATTACAATAGGCTCTTCAAAGCTTACCCATATGTCCTTCAGCATTTGCTTCATCCATACTATTTGTGTACAATTTATCGCAGCAATCACATACTCTGACTTAGCAATAAACTGAGCTCTACAATCCTATTTTTTTCTCAACAAGAGACAAAACCTTTTCCAAGGAAAAAGGCTCCACCATTAGTGCTCTTCATGTCATCTACACTTCATGTCCAATCTGCATCAGTATAAAAACACAATGTGAAATCATCAGAATTATCATACCATAAACCATATTATATTGTTCCTTTTAGATATCTAAATAGCCTTGTAACAGTAGAAAAATAAGTCTCCTTACGATCAGCTTGGAGCCTCACAACAATTCCAACTGCACTTGCTATATTTGGCCTAGTGTGTGTTAAGTACTACAAACCTCCAATCATGGACCTGTACTTTGTTTGAAAGACACTTTTAGATTCATCAATAATTGAAAGCTTATACCTAGTCACCATAGGTATCCCAACAGGTTTATAATCCCCCATTCTAAACTTTTTTAGCAACCCCTTAAGATACTTGGTTTGTGAGATGAAAATACCATGTTTATTTTGAATTATTTGCAAACCAAGGAAGAATTCATTTCACCAATCATTAACATTTCAAACTCATTTTTTATTTCTTCAAAAAAAATTATTTCTCATCTCATCATTACCTCCAAAGATAATGTCATTCCACAAATACCTCAACAATCAAAATATCATCTGTACTAGTTCTCAAATATAGATTACTATCTGTACTACCTTTTCTAAAACCAAGATGCAGTAAATACCTATCAAGCCAAGCATCTTGGACCCTTGGGGCCTACTTTATTCCATACAAGGCCTCCTTCAACCTACAAACTATTTCACCATCTTCTGTCAAAGGAAATCCATTAGGTTGTTCTATGTATACTTCTTCCTCAAGATCACCATTCAGGAATGCAGACTTCACATCCATGTGATATACCTTGAAATCTTTATGTGTTGCATAAGCAAGGAACAATCTTACTACCTCTAATCTCACAACATGAGAAAATGTTTCTTCAAAGTCTATACCTTCTTTTTGTGAATAGCCCTTATAGACTGGTCTAGCTTTATTCCTCACAACTGTGCCTTCTTCATTTATTTTGTTTCTAAAAACCCATTTGGTTCCAATCACATTTTTATCCTTAGACCTAGGAATCAATTCCCAAGTGTTATTTTTCTCTATCTAACTCAGCTCTTCCTGGATTGCTTTAATCCATGATTCATCTTTACAAGCATAATCATTAGTCTTAGGTTCAACTTGTGAGATTAAATAGAGCTCATTTCTAGCCTTAGACCTTGTTTTCATATCTTGATTTGCATCACCAATAATTTAATTTTTAGGATGGTTCATTAAACATACCTTGGTGTTCTAGGAGCTTCCTTTTGTTCACTTAAGAAAACCTATTTTCAATAGTCAATCTCAAAAATATGTCCCACCTCTTTATTCTCATTCTTGTTGTTAGGGATTAGATCACACTCATACATCCTTTCTTGAATTTGAAAATTCTCATCAATCTTCACATTAGCACTTTCAATTATTTTCCTCAATCTTAGATTGAAACATCTATATGCCTTACTTTTGGTGGAATACCCAAGAAAAATACCTTCATCACTCATTGCATAAAACTTTCCTATTTTATCATCTCTTTTGATATAACACTTTCTAACAAAAAATTTAAAATACTTCATAGGAGTATGACCAAACCATAGTTCATATGGAGTCTTACCAGTACCCTCTCTAATCTTAATGCAGTTTAAGGTGTAGATAGAAGTGTTAATCGCTTCCCTCCAATTCATGTGTGCCACATTTCCTTCAATCAACATAGTCCTCGCAACATCCAATATGGTTTTGTTCCTTCTCTTTGTTATCCCATTTTTTGTGGAGTTCTAGGTGCATAAGTCTGTCTATATATGCCATGTTCTTCGTAATATAAATTAAATGCATCATATGTAAATTCTCCACATCTATTTGACCTCAAGCATTTTATCTTCAGACCTAAATCATTCTCAAATTTTGCCTTATAAATCTTGAACTTATCAAAAGCTTCATACTTTTCTCTAAGGAAAGAAACCCACATCATTTTGGAATAATCATCAATAAAATAATGAAATGCCTTTCACCATAGTAGGACCTTGTCTTTGTAGGACCACACAGATCTGTATGCACTAGATCTAGCTTCCCCTTTTTTGAAAATTATTTTCTTTGAGAGTTTCTCTTTGTTTGTTTCCCCATTACACACTCTCTACACATAGTGTTAGTAGGATTGATAATCTTTGACAAATCTCTAATTGTATTTGTGTTACTGGCCTTCACAATGTTGTAAAAATTGATATGAAAGAATCTTATATGCCACAACCAACTGTCATATACCTTAGCCACAAAACAACTAGCTTCTGTAGTAATCAATCGAAACACATTACCTCTTATTTTTGTGCATGATGCAATCAAGTCTCCTATCTCACTTCTGATAGTACATTTCTCATCCTTGAACTGCAAGTGGTAACCCTTGTCTATAATTTTTTCAACACTCAACAAGTTATGTGTAAGGTCATCAATAAACAAAATATCATCAATGTGAGTTTTTCCATCAAGAGAGATTGATCCTCTACCAATGATCAATCTAGGAGTGTTATCACCAAATCTAACCATTCCACCATCATATATGTTTACCTGACCAAACTTGTCTTTACAACTAGTCATATGATGAGAGAAATCACTATCTACAATCCATTTT
Organism: Chamaecyparis obtusa; assembly: GCA_027943335.1. Taxonomy (NCBI): domain Eukaryota; kingdom Viridiplantae; phylum Streptophyta; class Pinopsida; order Cupressales; family Cupressaceae; genus Chamaecyparis; species Chamaecyparis obtusa. The sequence goes on from BSBK01008869.1 coordinate 848,611, forward strand.
GATTTATTTTCCACATGTGCCACTAAAGCTTTCTCTTCATGAACAAGTTCTTCATCCTTAATTACAAAAAATCTAATCTAATCTCCATCATTTGTAGAATCATCAAAAACACCATCACTAGCATAATAACATTCCTTATCCTTCTTGAGAAATTTCTATTTTGTGCTTAGGAACCCTAGTAGGACACCTGGATGCAAAGTGACCAATTTTATTGCAAGAAAAACATTTTAGGGGAAACTTTCCTTCAAACTTGCCCTTACCTCTCTTTTCCCTCTTTGTAATTAGAGACACAATCTCATCCAACTTTATCTCTTCTTCCTCTATTTCAGCCCAATCATTAGTGTATTCTCCAAGCTCTACATGTCTTCCACCTCTACTAGTGCCTTAAAAGCTAGATAAAGTCCTCTTGTCATTGTGAACAGTAGCCTTTAATGCAGTTTCCACTTTAGGTAATTCTTAATGTAGCTCTGCGGTCTCCAAGGTGGTTAATTTAGTAATCATCATCTCTCTGTTGAAATTTGCAGTGAGTGGATTAACCTCCTCAATCACCTTAAATTTTTTCATATAAATTGGTTTCAAAGATCTAAAAATCTTTGTGATCACTTCTTCCTCATTGTATGTGCCTCCAAAATTTCTAATTCTTATAAAAACCTTGGTTTTCCTCTGTACATATGCTCTAACATTCTCATCATCTTGCGTTCTCAAGTTCTCCATCTTTACTTTCCAATTATGCAACTTTGCGCTTTTAGTGTATTGATCTCCTTCATACAAAGCTTCTAACCTTGTCTAGATCTTATGTGCTGAATCAAGTTCCTTAACCTTTGTGAATTCTTCTTCTGAAAGTGCACTGATCAATGCTTCCTTCACAACCTTTTGGGATAGGAAATATATAGTACTAAGAGGGGAGGGGTGAATCAATACCCACAAAAACTTTCTCTAATTGACAATATTCAATAGTAGTGCTTAACTAATCAAATGAGTCCATTGCTTACAATATACATTCAAATAACTTGTAAATATAAAATGCATGTAAATAAAACAATAAAACATTCATGAAAATGCTAAATCATGACTCAAGTATTTTGGTTATGCAGGAACCCTTGTTAGAAGGTAAAAATTATGGTGGGGATGACACCCACAAATTCTTCACTACTGCAATACATAAAGTATGCCAGTTAAGGCTACAATTGTGATCACTTATGATGTTCTTACTCTGTTAGGAGTAACATAAGATTGATTAGATCTACCTTGTGAAAAAAATTTAACAACATCAAATAAGTGTGCACTTGGTTAAGAGATTTACAACAGATAGTTAAGTCTACTATGTTAAGAGATTTACAATCCTGCTACAATGGTTAAATTGATAACAAAAAATATCTGTAAATGACAACTTGTTCTTGTCTGAATCAAATCTATGAAATACTAAGTAGATTTCACCTTGATGTGTAGAATATTACTCTCTGCCCTGCTTAGTAGCCTTGTAAGTTTTTGATAAACTGATACTATTTCTGATAACTTTTCATTCATGCAAACCCTTGTCTGATTACTGATGTCCTATATGCGGCTACTACTTCATGATATCCTTATCATACATATGTCAAAATGACATCTGTTACAATTATATAGAAAACTTCTTTGACCTAATTAGGTTTGGAACATCTTAGAAAACCTAAGATCTACGGTGTACAAAAATGACCTAGATCTAAATGCTACATAGGGATCATCACAACATTAAATGATTACATCTATAATAAATGTGTCTCGATCTTGGTAAATCATTTATAGATTTGTGTAAACCTTCTGCATAGAGATATGTGCCATTGTTGATTACTATGTCATTTCTTGAATAACTCGGTAAACACTACATTCCATGTTCGATGAATTAACTGATGCTTGGTGTGTAGAATGCTTGGTGTTCACTAGCTCGGTACTTGGTAATTCTTGATGCTCGATAAACATGCCTGGTTAAACTTGTATTGTGATAGCTTGATGTTCTTCCTTGTGACTAGTCAGTATGAAGGCTTTATAAGTTCAATCAACTAACTTGTTTAGCTCCTTATTCCAACCTTTACCGACTTGAATAGCTTCGATTACTAATTGATCTTATTTGATACTAATGACAATTCTTAATACTCAAATAGAGATAACAATCTCCCCCTTTGGCATTAGTATCAAAACCTTTATGTATATGTACTGAATAATCTTCAAAAAAATGTTCTAACTCCATATGAATCCAAAATATACACATATTGACTAAGTCATTTGCAAACTCCCCCTTTGTGCATGCTCCTGGTATATAGTGAAGTACATAGGCATATACATGATTTCCCCCTTTTTGAAATTAATGTCAAATAAAAAATGTACTTACAGCTTGTCAAATATATGCTGGTGGGTTTTCTGTAATGAGGCTAAGAGGTTTTCCCATTCCTCTTTCAAGTTGTCAAGAGCAATGTACTCAAGACCGACTAGTGCATGCATGTCAAAAATGTTCTCCAAAACTGAAATTTATGGGGTGGATACTAATACATTAGCTTTTTCAATATTTCGCTCCATGATCTTCAAGTGTGGAAGCAGTTCAGCTTGCAACTCGATGACTTGGTCACTTATGATTTCTTCCTACTTCCTTAAGTCTGATATCAACCGCCTTAATTCTTGTACTTCAATATATGCTTATGAAAAGCATTGAGCTCAGTTAGAGATGCATTTTCACTGACCAAAATTTCTTCATCAATTTTCTTTATCTTCTCATTGATCTCGGTAGTGAAGGTGTCCATAGTGCATAACTTAAACAAAATTTGGACAATTTTATGAGTGATAGATTGTAACTTGGTTATGACCTCATAAAGTTTCACTTTATTGATAGCCACTTCTTGACTAATCTTCTCTGCAAGTTTTAGTTGTATTTTTTCTTCTGTCCTCTATTCAATCCTCTTCTCTGCATCTATGGTAGGGGAATTTATGTGGCTTGTAAGAGATGTAAGTTGATCCAATATAGGAGTATCTTCATTTATTGTAATATTGGGAACAACCTATTAAAGGATGTCTCTTACATCTTCTAATATTTGCTTTCTCTTGCTCTCTTTCCTTATATTTTCTTGTGATGCCTTCCTCATGAACAATTCTCCATATTTTCTCAACTCCTCAGGGTCTAAAGTGCCTGGATCACATTCAGGGATCTCTATTATTTCATCCAAAGTGACTGGCCCTTTTCCATGCTCTTTTTATTTTTCTTGTTCTCTTGTGGAGATGTCTTGACAAAAGTAACTAGAGCTTTTACCTCTATATTTGTCTGTTCCATCTCAGTTGACACATTGTCTTCCTTTTTTTGCTGCCTGGTGAACTGAGTCTTGGTCGATTGAGTAGGGGCCTCTATTTTAGTGTTGGTTGTGATTGTCTCGGTGGTGTTTTCTAGCTTAGGGTCTTCTGATTCTTGTGTTTCAACCTCTTTTTCCTTAGGCTCATTTATCATTGTTGTGCCTTGTGTACTTGTCCCTTTATCCCCTATTGTGTCCTTTTGCTGCTCAGGGGTTGAGCCTTCATGTTCCTTCTAAGAAATAATCTCAACTACTTGTACTAATATGGGAAGGTCACCTGGTATAGTGATTTTTGTTGGCTCGGTGGGAGATGATTCTTCTATTTGTGTTGCAGAAATGGTGATGTCATCATCAAATTTCACATCATCAAGATCACCATTAGTGATGTCTTCTATAAGAACATCATTTGTACCTATTATTATAGTTTTCTTGGGTGGATCCTGGTACACTTCCTGATAACCTGCTGGATAAAAATCAATGGAAATGGATGTGTCTGGCACCTTGGTATCTGATAGTTCTATTGGTTCCTTTGTGACCAGATCAACATCATCTGAGTGTAGGCCTTTGCCTTTCCTTTTACTTTTCCTCTTGGGTATCACAGCCAATGCTAGCTTATCAACTTTAGCTCAAGCTTAGAGGATGAAAGTCCATAGAAATTGATTGTTATCATCAACCTCTGCAAGCTGCTCGGCTAGAATTTGTAGTACTCTACTTTTCACTAGAAACCTTTTTGAATATTGTTTCATATGATCTTCTATTTTGGGGATTGAAAGTGTTGGCATTTCCAGTATCGGGGAATGTTCCCTCATTTTATTTTCCATACTTAGAGCATAATTCCACCTAGAAGAAACTTTATCATATAAGCTTTTAGGTACATGCTTTGAAAAATTCTATTGGTACCTTTTTGTACTTGATCATCATTTGAATTACTGCTTCTTCTATCTTTGTCTGGTCCTCTGGGTTACTAAGACCTCCAGTCTTAATTATTATCTTTGCAAGTTCATCAACACATTGATCTCTATTTACAACAACTTTAAATTGACTTATATCATCCTCTTCTTCATCATCAACATCATCCTTACCTCTTATTAGCTTCCTTCTCTTCTTTTGTGCCTTGGAGGTAGCTTGAGTACCTCTCTTCTTTTGATAGGTCTTTGTCGGTGTAGGCCTTAAAATCTTAACTAATCATTTCTTCAGTGATGGTGAAGCAGCAATGGTAGATCTTGTTCGGGCTCTTGTTTGCACTTATGTCTACTTCTTTGGAGTGGGCTTAACCAGTATAGATTCAACATCTTTATCTAACTTGGTTGCCTCTTCATCATATGTAGTGTCAGCTAAGAGTAAATGACCCTCGGTTTCTACCTCAACCGAAATGTCCTTAGATGCCTCAACATCATCTGCACCTTCTCCAAACTGTTTCACCAGTTTATCCATCATTTTTCTTGACTTCTTTGTAATTTTACCAATGACTAGATTTTTTTTATTCTATTTTTTTCTTCTTCATATGTCCCAAACCTAGTAGCCTTAGGATCCTTAGGCTCTACTAGTAAAGCCTTGATTGAACTTGATGCTTCATCAATATCAATCTCATATCACATTGGTGCTAACCATTTAGTTCTCGATTCCACTGCCTTAATTAGGGTATAGTCAATATCTACCAGGAAACATATGTCATGTTCATACTTCTTGATTAATTGTCTCAGTATCTTGCTCCCTGCATTCATCCTATCTTTGAATTGTTCAAAGTAAACATCCATTATTCTCACAAAGTTCTCACCCAAAATTTGTATCAAATCATTGATTTGTAGTATCACTGGTTTTTCAGTTGTCCAATTTACATTACCGATGGAAGGGAAAAAAATTTTCACATAAAAGAATATGCAAAGTAATAATGATCCAAACTTTCATGTATTTGTCTTTCCTGACCGAATTGTTCTCATATTCTCTTCAAATTGTTTCAACAACAACTTGGAAAGATCCAACTGAAATCCATTTTTCACTATTTTGTAAGCAATATCTACCGCTCCACATGGTACACTATTAGGTTTTCTGGATTGAAAGATGTTGTACCCTATGGCATATGCACCGAACCTAGTTTCAAGATCAACAATAGTATTTATTTTCAATCCTCTACCATCCCATTTTGCTCCAGTATTTTTCTCCAATTCGGTTCTCAGTGCACTCCTTAGTGCTTTCACTTTGTCTTTTGTAGGGTAACCTTTTATTGTGTGAATGATATCCTTAGTTATTTTCACAGGCTCATCTAACCATAGTTTTCTATCATGAAAATGGTTCAAAACAATTCTTATCCACTCAATCTTAAATACCCCCGGGAAATGTAGGGCATTGATCAAACCCTTAACTTCTAGATGTGTGTGATCATCCTTGAGTTTCCCATCAATACTCAACTCTTGAAAAGTAGATTGGAGTTCGAAGTCACCTACCTCTCCAATTTTTTAGTGTATGTAGGCATGTATATCCTTGACCAGCAAAACCCTAAGCAGAATGCTTGAGAAAGCTCTGGTCTTGTCAGTTTGCGATGCAACTTCATGGTGAAGTTTGTACTTCAGATCATTATATGTTGCAGATACAATTAACCTAACATCCTCCTCAGTTACAACCTTGTATTTGTTGACTTTTGATGCGGATTCTATTTGCTTCAATTTAGGGCTTCAGGAAATATCAATGCAATAGCTCTATGATGATAGCACTTACTTGTAACAATGATGAAATTTCTTGGAATCCTTCAAATCTTTGTTCAATCGCTCTAAAAATCCTTTGCTCAAATTTTCTCTGAAGTTTCTTAGCTCTTCGTGATCACAATGTGAAAAATAAGATAAGTCAATTGTGTATTTATAGCAATTTTCAAATTCCCACTCAAACTTTTTGTAATAAATGCTTGACCTAACATGGCTTGGTAACAACAGTCATGCTTGGTGTATACTTTGAAATGTCCATATCTTAGTTAACATACAAAAACTTACTCGGTTAATACTGGCACTCAATTAACCTTGCCCATAGTTACCAACTAGCAACTTCTCACTCAGTCTAGCATATACCGACTATAAATACTTAAAACCCAAAATATATGAAACCGCAGTGCATCTTAATTCATGAAGATTTGGTATGTGAACACTTGATATAAGGAAATGTATGATAGATATAACTGATTTGAATTAGTAGTTCCATACATACCTTTTCAACTTAGGTGGAGGTGGTGATATCACCCAATCCAATGGACAAGGTGTCACCGACTACATTACTTGACTCAACATTATCACCTGATGCTTTTCTCCACATAGTGTTTCTTATCCTTATGATATCTTCAATTGTATTTCCATTCTCATAAGTTTGTGTTTCTGGTGCTTGGTCTCTGCAATCTTTACTTAAGTGTCTGACCTTGTGATAATGTAAACATTCCATACCTCTATTTGTCCAGTTGCAAGATCTGCCTCTCTAGTTCTTCCTCATGTAGTTAGCTACCATATGTCCATATCTTCCACATGATGTAAAACTAACCCATGTGTTGTAATCCAAAGTATAAGCATTACCTTGCCTTCTTGGTTGATAGTTCTTGTTCTATCCTTTCGGTGTCCAAACTTGCTTCATCTTTGTTCTGCATTCTTTTGATGTATGTCCATGCATGTTGCAAGTGCGATAGTGTTTCTCCATGTAGATTTTTTTAGGAGTCCTATTCAACTTAGATCTGCACTCATGTGCCTGATGTCCATACTTGTTACAACTATAGCAATAACCATTAAACTTAGGAGTGGTTTTAGGATTACCTTTAGCTTTACTCCTACAAACATTTGATGTGTGGTCCATTTTACCATAGTGATAACATGATAATTTCTTAGGTCTTTGATTTGTGTAGGCATTCATATGTTCAACATGTTTTTATTATTCTCCTTTCTTGGTGTAGCCTGATCCAGTAGTACTTCCAAGTCCTCTTTGACTGATAAAAAATTTATCAATTTTATTGGACCTATCTTCAGCTTTCTTAATCATTTCATTATGATGTTGCTGCATCTTGAATTCATTTTTCATTCTCTCATTTTCTTCTCTAAGTTCACCGATGTCTTCTAGTTTCCTTGTAAGCTCACTATTCACTCAATTGACTTCCTGACTTATAAAAACCATTTGATTGGAGATTTCAAAATGATGCTCGGTAAGTCTCAGTATCTCAGATTCCTTTTCTTGTATTTTCTCAGTCATTTATCTTTTGTCTTCAACAGCCAAGTTTCTATCTTGTTCAACTTGCCTAACATTGTTCATAACATCAATCATTCTCACCATTTGTGCTTCTTGACCGATCTGTAGGGCTTTAACTTGTTCAGTAAGATGAATATTTTTCTTAGATAAATCAGATATTTCTCCTTTAGATATGTCAAATATACTGCTTGAACCAAATCTATTTGATTCAAAAAGATCATCAATATCTTCTTCATGATAGTCAATTTCACTGTACTGAATAGCCATATCCTTTCTTTGAACTAGTAACTTCTTTAGTTCATCCCTTTCTTGCTTGTATTGTTCAATGAAGATTTGCATCTGAATCTTTTAATTTTCAATTGTCTTGTCCAACCTATATCTCTCCATCCTGAGATCTTTCCTCTTCAGTGATTAAACTTTGAAATAAGAGATCTTGCTCTGATACCAATTGTTGGGATAGGAAAGATATAACTTACTGAGAGGGGATGGGTGAATCAGTACCGACAAAAAATTTCTCTAATTGACAATTTGCAATAATAGTGCTTAACAAACCGATTGAGTCCATTGTTTACAACATACATTCAAATAACTTGTAAATATAAAATGCATGTAAATAAAATAATAAAACATTCATGAAAATAATAACTCGTGACTCAAGTATTTTGGTTACACATAAACCCTTGTTAGAAGGTAAAAACTATGGTGGGGATGACACCAAAAAATTATTCACTATTGCAATAAATAAATAATGTCAGTTAAAGCTACAATTGTGATCACTTCTAATGATCTTACCCTGTTAGGAGTAACATAAGATCAATTATATCTACCTTGTGAAAGGATTTTAACAACACCAAATAAGTGTGCACTCGGTTAGGAGATTTACAACAGACGGTTAAGTATACTTTTTTAAGAGATTTAAATTCTTGCTACAATGGTTAAATTGATAACAAAAAATATCTATAAATGACAACTTGTTCTTGTCTGAATCAGATCTATGAAATACTAAGTAGATTTCACCTTGATGTGTAGAATATTACTCTCTGTCTTGCTTAGTAGCCTTGTAAGTCTCTGATAAACTAATATTGTTTTTGATAACTTTTCATTCATGCAAACCCTTGTCTGATTACTGATGTCTTGTATGCAGCAACTACTTCATGATCTCCTTATCATACATATGTCAAAATGACATCTATTACAATTATATAGAAAAATTATTTGACCTAATTAGGTTTGCAACATCTTAGAAAACCTAAGATATACGGTATACAAATATGACCTAGATCTAACTGTTACATAAGAATCATCACAACATTAAATGATTACATCCATAATAAATGTGTGTCGATCTTGGTAAATCATTTATAGATCCGTGTAAATCATTTACATAGAGATATGTGTCATTGTTGATTACTATGTTGTTTGTTGAATAACTCGGTAAACATGATGCATTCCCTATTCGATGAATTAACAAATGCTTGGTGTGTAGAATACTAGGTGTTCACTAGCTCATTACTCGGTAATTCCTAATGCTCATTAAACATGCTTGGTTAAACCTGTATTGTGATAGCTTGATGTTCTGCCTTGTGACTTCTCGGTATGATGGCTTTATAAGTTCAACCAGCTAACTTGTTTAGCTCCTCATTCCAATCTTTACCGACTTGAATAGATTAGATTACTGACAGATCTTATTTGATACTAATGACAATACTTAATGCTCAAATAGAGATAACATAACCATGTTGCAATGAAACAATTTATTCTCATCTTCGGTAGCATTAGTTATCTCAAATTCTTCCTTGAGCTCTTCATCCCTCTTGATAATCATCTAGTAATCAATTCCCATGTAGATGAAATGAGTCCTCATCTTTTTCTTCTAGTTGTCAAATTTTTCAACATCAAACTTAGGGCTCTCCTTCCTATAGTAAGCCATCTTAGGATCTATTCAAGCGGTTAAGCTTTCTATCTGAGGACTAGAATCTTTGATACCAAGTGTTAGCAATAACAATGCACCAACACAACTGAGAGAAGGGGTGAATTAGTTTTAAGCCAAATCGTAAACTTAAATTCATTTATAAACTGATTACTTTAAACAAACTGTAATAATAATGTAACCATAAGAGCGTCACAAAATCAAAATGCCATAACACAGATTTGTTATCAAGGAAAAACCTGTTAAGGAAAAAAAATCCTGTGGGGATGGAACCCATTAATGATGCACTAAAATATTGTGTCCCTGTAAGGAGACCTAGCTCTATTAGGATCTAATTAGTACATTCAATAGAAGTCCCTGTTAAAGGAAAAACCCTGTTAGGAGTCTTTCCAACCTTGTTAAGAGTTGATTACAAGGATAGGCTCACTACCTGAGTACACTGCTTAAAGTGAAGGTTAAATCCACCTTCTGAAGGTTAAACCCACCTTCTAGATCCACTATCAAAATAAGTACATAAGATTATATAATAACAGTAATGAACAAACTTACAACAACTAGCTTTTCCCAAACAGTTCCAATGAAGTGCTCGATGAATTACCTCTGATCTGGATCTAGCAGACATTCCAACAACAAGTTTTCAACTTGTATTCTCTATCTATAACTTCAAGGAATAACTTTCCTATATACAAGTTACAACAAGAAATTATGTTAGCCTATTAGGACTTCCCCAATGCAAAAATAAATACATAGACGCTTGCTAAGATACACATGATATCTTAAACAAGTATACAAAAAAAACACATCATTAAATACACACCAAGATCCACAATCCATGCTATAAACCTTCTCAACATGTTATCTCCTTTGGTTGGCCCCAAATAGGTCTTCACAAGATAACATGCTTCATCTGATGTCACCAAGATCCCAACAATCCAAGAATCTCATAGAATATTCTTCCATGTATATTTTATCCATCTTCAAAATCACATACCACAATTCATGCTCACCTCCAAGCTATCCTAAAAACTCAGAGACCATCTCTATCATAATCCTTTTTTATTGAACTGTGACCAATCTTCACCAAAATAATCATAATTTATGTAAAAGAATAGATAATGATCTGTGACTTTAGACATAAGGTCTACACACATCCTTCATCACAAATCTAAGCTCACATATTCTAGAATGTTGTACAATGTTCGTACCACTCTGTTAGACCTGCATGTTCTTGTCATAACCAGACTATCTGATGAAACCAACTAAAACATATGTTGACATCAATGAAAAAAAAAGAATGTCAACACCTCAAACAACACTTCCAGCAATGATAACATTTTTCAATGAGGCATTTTGTCAAATAATTTGTATTCTTTATGTATGCTTTCACATTCTATGTTTGTGCCTATCACAAGGATCAAAACTATAGTATCTTATTCAAATCCGCTTTCATTTATTTTGTATAGATCTTTATACACAATTTTTTAAGCTACCATTTCAAATGCATATTTCCTTCCCCATAAATCATCTTTTTGTGGCATATGATGGCGGGTATTGTCTTTTGTTCTTTTCTGTAAAGTAATGTGGCCCTGAATTTCTCCAATTCCAATGCCTTATTCTTGTTACTTCAGTTTTGTGTGACCGTTAGTGTCACTGACGTAAATTTAAGCATATGTAAAAAGTCCTAGATATTTTGGAAGTACAAGTTTATAGTCCAGCTTAGTTTTTTTCGATCAATGAGCTTTTAAAAACCATTATGGACTTTATCTAGTTCTTGATATATCATTTCTGATTTTTCTTTATGTCCATTCTCAAAAAATTTGAAAACTAGCAATTATTCTATCTAATTTTCCATTTTTCATATTTAAATGTATTATATATCAAATACCTATACATTTGAACTCACTTTTTTTTTTTTTCTATTGCCCATTGACTGTAAATGTTCGCTTTTCTCAATTTACATTTCTTCCTTAAAAATTGGCAATTATTTATAAAATTTTCAAAATTTTGTTGACATCCCTAAACAAATAAGCATTCAATATATTTGGATAATTTTAAGGGAATATAATGTAAATAATTTCTCCCCTATTGATATTCCTTATACTCATTTCATTTTTCCATCAACTCCTAATTACAATTGCCTCTATGTAATTCAAACTTGGTGTCTTGTTCCTTTTAGTTCAAGAGACGCCCTTATTCAACTTGGTATGTTTTAACAAGATAAATCATTTTGAAAACAATAATTTTTTCATAATTTTGTAATTTTTCAATAGAATCTAAACATCAATGAATCTTTTCTTTGTGGTTTCCTGTAAGAATATTGCTAATATTAGTAGTTATCTACACAAGTGTTGATCTTTGACTAGAATGAGTAAAATTATAGCACAATGCAAAATGATGAATTCAACTAGCCTTAATTGGCGTAATGCTTTTTGGGTTATTATGATATAATCTTGTTCACCATGGTATGATTAATTTATATATATTATATTTATTTTTCTCATGTTTCAAATTTATTTTAGTACTCAGGACCTATTTTTCTTTTAATTTTTCTGCAGTTGAATTTAGAATTAAACCTCTAGCATGATTTTATTAGAAATTCTTCTAGACTTGTTTTCACATAGGGAAATACAAGATATTACCTTTAACAAAAAATGTTTCATCATATGTTTGATTGAGGAGTGAATGTTGTATTCATGGACTTGTTGTTTGTTCAATGAATTATGATGCAGAAAAGAGGGAATCACTAAACACAATCGAGAACAAATTGGAATCTGATAATGGCTTGTAAGATTTAATCTGTAATTACAAAGAATTTCCTTGTGAAAGTTGAGGATCATTATCACGATAGAATCATGTTGTTCATTTTTCTCTGGATTCCATGTCAGGTTAACTATCATCGACTAGGAAATATATGAATCTTGATTGGATTTTATGGGCAATGATTTTTTATTTTTTTCTCTCTTTCTATAGACTCTAGACTAGGTTTTTAATAACATGATTTCTAATTATTGATTATTAATGGATCAAAATATTTGTTTCTATTTTGTTATATTTAGTGCAAGTGAATGTTGGAAATCTAATATGGGAAAGTGAGATACTGAGAGGGGGGATGAATCAAATATCTCCTATTAATTCCACTTTGACATAAATTTTAATTGCATATCATAAACATGAATATTAATACTAAAATAGATCTAACAATTTAATCTCCATCCATGAAATTGAAAACATAACACAAAGATTTTGGTTACCTAGAAACCATTGAATGGTAAAACTAGGGTGGGGATGACACCCACAAATCTTCACTAATGTAGTATTAAAGTTTTCCTATTAGGGCTACAAATTTTTATCATAAAATGATGATCTAACCTATGAGGGGTCTACTTTGTTAAGATCTTAAAGACTTATACAATCTACCTTGGTAAAAGGATTTAAACTTACAACAAAGTAAGCACTCGGTTAAGAGATTTACATAGGCTTGTTAGGACCACTCTGTTAAGAGATTTACCCTGATTCACTTGCTAAAATGTATCAGTACTTGATCCTTCCATTTGTACTATAATTTTTGATAATATATCTTCTCCTTCCAATACTAGTTTGATCTCCTTAATCAAATATATCTTTGTTCTACCCTTCACTGATTTTATCAGTCACTCTGATTGATCTCTACCTATATAAAAATACTTCTATGTTCTGTATATGAGATCCCCTTCATTTCATTCATACACATGCATACTATGTTTTAGGGTTTAAGATCTCATCTTATATATACAACAAAATAACCTCGTAGATCAAGATCAACAATCTAGATTTTCTACTTATGCCGCTTAAGCATTCCCTAAATCTGATAGGCTACATAGCTTACAAAGGAATTGATGATTACAAATATAAGGCATAATCACCTCTATGATTCCCTCAACAAATATTAAATATTGTATAGATGTCAGCCAAAGAAGTTTACCTAAGTGTTTGTGCCATTACAAACACATATGTCAAATCTGGTTTGCTCGACATATGAAGTCTCTAACACTCAGCATTAACTGTTCTTCATATACTGGTGTTTGGAACTGACACTTCCATACAACTTAGTATAAACTGCTTGGCTATTAGTGAAGTACTCGGTGACCACTGTCTTGCTCAGCAGTAACTACTGCTCGGTAATTGTACAAGATACAAGTGTAGACATAACTCGACCTTGACATGATGAATCGGCCACAGTGATGACCGACCAACATTGCCTAGAAAATGACTAAGTGTTGGACACTAATGGAAAACAAATCTTAGGGATCAATAGTGAATTGATTTTCAATCTGAATGCTTCTCTTGATATCCAACATCAAACAAAGTCTTTTAACATGTATTTCTAATGCCAGGTTATATTGGGAGTCTAAAGAATGTTCATTGGGTTTCATTAGATTTAAATAAGTTTCCATTCTAAAGATCATGGTTCGGAATATGAGGAAAAAATATCCATTAAGTGCATTTGATTAAAAAAATTATGAGAAAGTGGGACAAGGTTTCAGTGCAATAGTGAATTGAGCACTTTGCATTCCTTTGAATAAGATTGTTTCCATCAAGGTTCTTGACTTGGTAAAATGAAATAGCAATGATGTATTCTCTCTTTGCCTATATCTCCATCTCTCATTTGTAGTATGTTGAAATGGTTAAAGGGTTACAAAAATTATGGTAGACCTCATCGAGGCAGCTTTTGTATATGCAAAGCTATTATAATATTAGTTCATATGTAAAATAATTGACTATCAAGATGCAATCCTACTTACTTCACATCATATGTATAATTCATAGGTTTAGATTTAAAACTCAGAAAGGACAAGAACTAGGTAGCCAGAATTTTGACTTGGACACTGGACTTGGGACTCAGCTAAAACTTGGCAAATTTTTCTCAAAAATCTGCAAATTACAAATTCAGATAAACTTATAAAATAAATACAAAAGCACATGCATATTATTGTTGAGAAGCATAATAAATGATTAATTAATTCAATAGCAAGGGAAATTGTAATGGAAAAAGTGGAAAGAGGAATTCTAATTTTTTTTTTAAACAATTAGTCTTTGGGGTTTTTGCTACAAAGTGAAACAAATTAGAATAACTGAGAGGGGGGTGAATTAGTTATCCACAGTCCCAATTACAAAATGTATATCCAAAAACAATTTACTAAAACTTCTACAGCTCGGTAACATAAAGTAGTATTTTGTCAGTGCTTTTACCGATTACCAGTTAATAACATATAGTGATTACTGATCAAATCCAATATGCAACATGTAAAGTATGACAACAAACAATCATCACAGTCCACACATAACACAAGAGATTTAATGTGGAAACCCTATAAAGGGAAAAACCACCTGGGACCGGCAACCCAAAAATTGTTCACTCTTTTGAAGTGAGGTTGGTGAAGACCCAACCCTGTTAAAGGTTACAAACACACTATGAGGTGTGACCTTGTTAGAGGATTTTAGACCAATTGTTATCATCCAACCATCATTCACTATGGGTTTGATAGGATAACAAATGTACACTCTATGAATGACATTACAAGACTTTCTAGTCCACTCTATTAAGAGATTTATCTGTTTGCAATGGTTAAAATGTAACAGTAGGTGATCTGATTACAACAAAAATTTGATTCAAGATTATCAGACCTATATTATGCTCATTCAAATCCTCTGATCAATATATCAATTCTTTTTCAATCAATATTCAGTAATTTACTGTCTCTCGGTTATAGCTTTCTAATGCTTGGTAATCTTTGCAGTTCGGTTCTCCTTAACTAGTTTGATCAGGCATGCATGAAGCTTGTTCACGCAATATCTCTACAGTCTCCTTCTTTCGACATCTCATCATCATGAAATCCTAGTCTCTTAAATAGACAAGTAAACCATTTTAATTCCATACATCATATTTTGCCACTTAATCTCCTTTGTTGATTTTGTCGCTTTAACCTTCCTTGGCTGATGTGTCAGTAACACATTTTATTTCAATCCCTTAGATCTTCTTTGAATTATGCTAGTCGTAGATCTTCATAACAAACATTATCTTCAACCTCGTAATCATAACACTTTACAACTCATCAACTTTTGTTAGCTAAACTAATCATTTAGTTCTTTTCTTCTGCTAGGTTAACAAAGAAATGCATCGATGAACACAAGATCAGTTTATATTGTGCTCGGTATACACTACAATGTGTCGGTGTATACTGAAATGCTTCTTTAACCGACCACACTACTTTGTGCATTTTTCTCTATTCTTCATCATAGATGAATGCAACATAATCAAGTCAATAACATAAGGTCATAGACTAATTCATAAGTTACCCAATGTATTCCTTATCCTCATCTGTCATATCCATCTTCCTCATGTAGATATATTTGTTCTTCATCTCTTTTCTTCTTCTTTCTACAGATGTTTGGGTATAGTAACTTACAAGATAAGTATTATAAAAACTAGTTGACATCAATGACAACATATTACTGATTTAATCATCTTACATATCTAATCAGCAACTCAGTGATCTCAAATCACATATCTTCAAGTCATACAATTTATTCAAATCAGTTGTAGTTCATCAACCAAACCAAATGAAACTTGGTTTATCTTTTTTACCTCAATACTAGAAACTCTTCTCTTAGAAGATTTTATATTTTTTTACTCCAAATTACATGAATTAATAGCTAGTCCAAATATAACAATCACTTATCTTTTTGGCTAAAACAAGAAATCAACAAGCCAATATATACAAAATTTTAAGCAAGATGCCACTTGGTAGTGACAAGATTTGAAGGAAAAATAAAACCATAGGAAGATTCATTATTTGGTCTCAATTGTAAAACTACATGAGGTTGCATCACAGACTTGGGAACTGTTTGCCCTTTATTTTTAATAATATGAGTACCATATGCCCTTTAAGCACAATACACATGGAATCATAATTTATCCTTTCAAGGAATTGTGTGCTCCTTTTTCCTTTTCAATTTATTTTTATATCTTCATAGATCTGTTAGGTAGGCTCTAAAATTTCATAAAGCTATAAATGCAACAATTTATAAGATTATTCCTCCCTAGAGACTTTTGGTCGAACTCCATATTGTTTGTTGGCTACTTAGTAACTGTATTTTATACTATATTTTCATGTTGATGGCACTAACTAGTTTCTATCCAATTATATTTGAACAAACATGTCATGTTTTCAAGGACTTTTCTTCTACCCTAAAGTTGTGTCACCGCTCTTCCACAATTTTTGCATCTATCATATTTATGCACCTGGGCATTCTGATAGGTCAAGATGTTTTTGAAAGAGACATATATTCTTTTGAGATGGTTCTTCTTGAGCTGAATTGATTAAGTTTTCCTAGGTTCCTTTCTGGATCTAAAGTTTCTTAGGCCTAATTTTGAAGCCAATGAATCTATCCCCAACATGTTATGGTGACATTCAGATGCTATTATTTGTTTCTCAATAAATTTAAATTTGTTTCTAGTGATAGAGATATACTCCTAGTTTAAATGTTATTGTGTTCTCTATTCAATAATATGACATATATAGCTTATGCATTGTATTGTTGTTGGTGCCATGCAGGCATTACCTATGTTCACATTTTAAAATCAGGCAGGGCTTGACGTGCTAGAAAGAACATTGGTTTCTTTGTAAGATATTTTCCAGGAAAGATGCTCGATGAGAAAGGATGTGTCTTTTCTTAGACTTTTCTTAGATTATGCAATAGATAAATTGATGCTTTATCTCCGCTAAGAAAAAATGTTAGTCTGTATAAATATTTTTCTCCCCTCTCACTACATTGTGATCTATCAACTAATTTTTTAGATCATTTTTATTTGTTACAAGGCTATTCATATCAAAATTGATGGATAAATTTGGATTGTTATCTTTCAGCTAATTTAAATGATGTAATTTAATTACCTTGAGCTAAATTCAGTCTCATCACTTGTAATGTGTGATAGATGGAAGCAATGAATTATTTTATTTATAAATAGGTGTAATTATTTCTTGTATTTGTAAATGATTTGATTGATAAGTAGGAGATATTTTCCACAACAAGTCAAATTGTGATATTTCTTTCAGGATTCAACAATGTAGTTTTTTTGGTGAAACTCATTGATCCAGGTTTGATTCTCAAATAACAAAATGGATATTACACCAACTTTCAAATTGGATGGTAATGCTGATATTTATTCACACCTGACAGTTGTATTAAATGTGAATTCTTATCTTTTTTGATAATGTCAATTAGGAGATTCATCCTCCCTACCACTCTAATACGTTTGAGTATAGATGTTTTGAGGCAAGGCTCAAGAGATTCAATCGTGAGTATCAAACAATAGGTGCTACATATTACATGATATGCTTATATCAATTAAGAAAAATTAATGAGGGATTCACAATATTAAAAAATAATAACATTGTATTGAGAATTTGAGATTACATCTCTTTTAGCTTGGTGAAACCATTTATTTTTGTTTCCATTTTCTTTTCAAAGCTTCATAACAATTGAAACCTAGGATGTCTAGTTCACCCCTAAGGGCCCTCAGACCATCCACAATATGAATTGGTTTGTGGTTCTAGTCTGGTTTGCCTATGGGTCCTGACATGGTCTGGCCCACAGTGGGGTGGTTTGAACTAGACCATGCCTAATTAGGACCCAAGCACTGCCCCCAAACCCCCATTGAAATATATGGGGAGAAAATAGGCCAATATTATTAGTACATTTGATCCCATTGGCCTTAGCTTTTTTTGGGATTCAACTGATGATAATGTAGAAGAAGAAGAAGAAGATGATGATGATGATGATGATGATGATGATGATGATGATGTTGATGCTGATGCTGAGTATTATTATTATTATTATTATTAAATTTTTAATCTATTAGTTGAACTTGAAACAATGATGTACTTGAACTTGATGTTATGATTTATCACTTGACATTTTAATATTTTGAATCTTTGATGTTGAACTTGAGTATATGTCAATATGATGCAATGATGGTATGATCATGATTCATGATGCTATGATCACAAGTTTATGGTGTTTAAATATTTTTATGATAGTATGTGTCATTATAATCTTAACTCATGCTTCTAGACTTCACACATGGGTGCGTGCATGCACATGCGCGCGCGCGCACGCACGCACACACACACACACACACGCCCACACACCCACACACCCACACACATATATAAAATTTTTACATGTTTTTGTACTAATGAACCCAAACCCCTTTTCAAATTTTTTTCGTACCAGTGAACCGGTTCTTTGAATCTGAACCTGAACTCACATCGTAGATTAAAAATATTTTTAGAGGAGAAGAAGATTGTTTATCCATGTCTCTTGTTGGTATTATGTTTTAATATTTCAATTTGCACCATTTTGACCATCTTTACTGGTAAGACAACCTCCCTATAGTCCACATGATTCACACATGACTTGCTTGTGTCTATTCTTTAGGAAAATATTCCAAGCTACATTGTTTTGGCTCTATGTTGTGAATAATTAGTATCCAATAAGAATTATATCATATAGAGTCCTCAACCTACAATTGGAAGTGATGTTGAGCTAGGATGAAAAATGACAATAAAAAAACATCATATTTGATCACCTCAAATCCAATAAATTTCAATTGCCCAACCTATAATGTTAGTTTACTGGTTGAAAACCCTATGGTGTCTCCTATTAAGGGAATTTTTTTCTCAAATAATCCATGATCTATCCCTTCTTCCACACATATCTTTGGATCTCGATTGTTTTTTCTTGCAAGAGATATGAATTGATTGACATGTTGAAGAAATTATAGTGTAGAACACTCATATTTGTTGGAGAGAACTCTCCTTTTCATGCAGAAGCTCTTCATATGAATGGAAAAAGACAAAAGATATGATGCTTTGGTTGAGGTGAAATGATTTGTTTTCAATTCTAGTCTCATTAAATAATGCATGACAGGTCCAATCTCGTGAATCACTTGTGATAGAGGAATGACCTCATTTGATACTAATCCCAATTGAATATTTTATGATGGGATATGGCTTTTATAGGCCTCCTCATCTATCCTCCAGCTATGGATCAAACCGAACCATCTCTTCAAGTACATCTTGCATCTCACTTGAATAATTCAAAAGTTATTAGTAGCTTCTCTTGTGAAATTAAAAGGATTGTTTCATTCACATACCAGAGAAAGAATAATCATAATAAAATCTATCTTTTTCCTAATTTCCAAATTTTTTTATTCAATTTTTTTAGGTTAACAAAATTATAGTATAAAATTATTTTACCTCTATTTTATTTACACAATTTTGTGTTATTTCACTTGATGTTAACTCTAAAAGCATCACATTGTAGTCAAGAATTTTGATGCTTTGCGTCTCTTGTAATTAAAATTGTGTTTATTAAATATAAAAAGAATATATAATTGAGTTTATTTAATTTAAATTTATGATAATAAAATTTATAAATTTATAATTAAGCATAATAAAATATTTAGTTAATTGTAATTGTTAATTAGTGAGATAACATGTGCTTGTAGAAGGAAGTGAAGGAGTCAAGATCTATAATTTAAGTGCCTCATATTCATGTCTTATGAATGCTCATGATTTATATATAGACTTTAAAATTTTGATTTTGTACAAAATATATGACATGGATGATCAATAGATCTAATGATTATTTCCAAGAGCTATCTTAGTTTTATATGAAGTTTATTAAAAGTGACAATAGAATAGCATGTCCATCCTAGGAATTGAGGGCATATAGTATTTATTAAGAAGCTCAACATATATGTGTATGTTGGTTAACAGATTTTTCTCCTCTTTTTATATTAGTTTTAAAATGACTCTATCAACCTATTTTGGAAACAAATGATTAATCTGTTAACCTTACTATGATGAGATTACTAAGAGGGGAGAGGGTGAATTAGTAATCTATGGATTTCAACATTTAAACACTTTTAACTTAACTAATAAAGCAACAACTTCAACAATCGAATGTAAGTGCAGGACCACAAAATATTCAACACAAAGACATGAGATTTTTGGTATTGTGGAAACCCAAATTAGGGAAAAACCACAGTGGGGATGGCACCCACAAATTTGTACTCTTCTAAAGTACACCCTATTAAAGGCTTTTCCCTGTGAAAGGAATTTACATATACATGAAAAAATGTAACCTTGTGAGAGGCTTTACCTAAAGCTGATAAAAATCATGTACCTTGTGACACGTAGCCTTGTGAGAGGACTTAGAACACTTTATTACAGTGCCACCATACATGATTTTCAATATAATGATCTGTCAGGATATACCTCACTTGAGGATTTCTAGAACTCTGTTATAGTTTTCAGGAAACAACAAGTAAGAATGATCTATGAAATAGGAACTTCCTTTGCTTGATCAGATCCTTTGTTGCTTAAACAACATTCTTCACATTCCTCTCTAATGCTTGGTTGGACTGCACCTTCTGTGTCTACTTCTTTCTTCACTGACACATGATCAACAACCACTTCACCATCTTCTTTCTCTAGCTTATACTGCATTCCTTTGCTCTTAGGTTTCCATCGCCATAGAAAAACCTAAAATGTAATACCTTTTCAATCTAACCATACACTTGGCTTCATATCACCTATCACTATGTCCAATTTGAAATTGACCGGCTATGCCTTTTCATTTTCGGATTCAATCAAGAAATTAAATTATTTCATCAAGTATTTTCCTTCTTGACCAATTAGCTTTCTCAAATCATCTTTACATCTTGATGATATAACCATTAAAAAATTGTTTCAACCTATCTATGGACATTCTCCAATGAAGTTTGACCAATAAAATTTGACTATAACATCAATCTAAATCACCAATATCAATCAAACTGTTAGCCATATAGAAACTTAACATTTTTCAAATATCACTATTTATCCTTTGAAATATCTCATATATTTTCTCAAAATGAATCACTATCGTAGGATTAGCATCTAGAAACTTTAGGCAACCTTCAAAAAACAACCGATCACCAAAAAAATCAAACACATAACAATAATGATACAATTATCATATTCATGTTAATTGTCGTCTTAACCATTTCACTCTCTTTGATCACCTCCGCTAAATCTATCCCACTGGTCATCACTATAATACCCCAAAATTGGCACCTTATAATTTCAATCAATTTTAGTGCATTTCTTCAATTTTACATCATTAAAGTCTTATTGTACTAGGCAATTTTCTCTCTCCTACCTGACTTTATTTGACTTGGTGTCAATTGCAAAAACCCTAAATTACATTAATCTTACACTATAATTAATTCCTAAGTATTTAACTTTATTAGCTAACTAATCCCTATGATAAATTGATTTAATTCTAAAGTCCTAAGTGCTTTAAATTAAATTAAATCCACCCCCTTTAGCTAATACACATAAAAGGAATTAATATTACTTGGTTATTTGAATGGATTATCTTATTTGGATTTAATAATCAAAATATTCGAAGGGTCACCCATATGTGGCAATAATTCATTCTTTAATTAAGTAATTCCTCAATATGTGTCTCAATTGGGAATGAAGAGTCAACCATTTCATTTCAAGAACCTCTTCATTCTCTCCTTGGGGTTGTCTATATTATGAACCTTCTTCCTCATTTGAAAAAAAGGCAATTTGAGAGCACATAAACTATAGAGAAATTTAGTCTCAACTATTTCATATTTTCAAGCTTTCATTGCATATTAGTTTAATTTCTCATTTAGTGTAATTGCATTCTCATACTAGATTAATTTGCTTATTATTTTTAGCTTAATTTTCATATTTCCTTCAAGTTCTTAGACTAAAATCTGCATCTTCATTCTTAAATTACTTGCATATTCATCTTAGAGTAATTGCATTTGTTTATCTTTTAAGCTTTCAAAATCCTCCATCTTAGATTGGTCTTTTGGTTGTTAGCTCTCATTCTGAGAGTAATTCAAACACCCCAGTTAATTAGGAGGCAACAGGTCAAATCGATAGATATTGCAAATTGAGTAATTCATACTCACCTTCATAATTTTGATGATCAAGCAATGACTATGTTGTGTATATGGATGGATTAGAGGTCCACGTTCAGCTATAGACATTCTGGAACCCACAGTGGGGCAGAAAAATTGATTTCTGGCCTCATCAATCTCAAGCATTTTTTTGAATTTTGCAATCTGTCGTACATCCATACTTCTCTATGTACAGAAGTTCGCATGAGATTTTTGAGCATATCATGTGAATTTTTTCTTCTTATAGCACTCTCTTACATGAAATAGTACTTTCTCACGTAGGCCCTTGTACTTTCTCACACGCAGCGCTACACTTCCTCGCATGAGTTCTGTGATCAATACTGTTAAATTTTTCAGTTTCCTGTACTTTCTATTGCAGATTTCTAACACTTTCTATTTGCTGTTGATTTCATATCTCTATTTCTGTCATAGCATAACAGTGGTTTGTAGGTCACTTTATCAAAGACACATAAAACTTGCTAACAGTTTGCTTGCAGGACGGTTGTCGAAGATCATTTAAAATGTTGTGTTTGTTTTATTGCTTTCATTCAATTAGTATAACTAGGGCTTTGTTAAAATTTCTCAAGGGTCCTGATAGCAAAGTAGGGGAATAGGCTCTTCATTACATGGAAGTGATGCCCACGGATGAAACCCAGACCCAGATGTTGCTAGAATGATGGATACCTAGGAAAGAAAAGCAAGGTAGTGAATCTTTAGCACTTCTACTTGCCTAGGGATTATGCTCTTCTCTCTTTGAGAGAACTAGAAACCCAAAAGCTTGTGGATTTGATGGAGTGAAGCTAGCTCAGTGATGAATATGCTTGATGTGTTTGGGTAAGGTGAAGAGGTAGAGAAGTATGCTCTTCTCTCTTTTGAGAGAAACAAAAAATCAAACCCTCAGATCCAAGCCAAGTTGTGTCACCTTTAGAGGGCCTGTCAGAAGTTGAACCTCTAGGAATGACCCAAGTGAGTACGCACCTATCGCTAGTGATTCCACCTCACTATAATAAAGAATGTTTTGTTGAGTCTAAAGACTCCAAAACCATGTTAACTTCCTTCTCTTGATTTTGACTATCATCTTGAGAAGTCTCCGTCTATTGTACTAAGCAGCGCTGCTCCTAGCCCTGCTTGTGGGGGTGTATGACTTTTAGATGTTGGTGTGGATGCAAGGCCCTAGCCCTATATCAGGGGCACCAAAGGTTAGTGTGAATGGAAGCCCACTAAAAACTTTCCCTAGTTAATTGCCTACCCAGATCACCTTTGAAAGGAGACATAATCTTTGCCCAAGGAGGGGGAAGAATCTCTCCCATAGATTCTCACCATAGGCATGCACCTGGACACTTGAAGGTGGTATATGATGCTAGCCCCTACCTCAAGGGTAAACTTCAAACATATACTATTGATTCCTTGGAAACACCAAAAACACAGGTGCCCTCTAGGGGGTGACACAGCTGTGTGAGGTGAATGCATGTGCATAAGCAGTGAGGCAAAGGTTTTGTCTTCTCACCATTTTTTTTGTAGGGATAACTATGTGTTTGTTATCAAGTCTTAAACTTGTCCATCATGATTAAACAAAGACTCCCATGATATTGCCAAGTTGCTTTGTCCTTGGTAGGTCTATTTGCGACTACTTGTGTCACAATTGCTTGTTCTAAACCTTCATGTTTGTAAACGAATGATTGAAACCTTCAAAATTGAGATTGTTGATTAAACTATCCTTTAAACTATCTGGAAACTAGATTTTTTGTCTGAGAACCATTTGTGCTATGTCTTGAAATCTATCTTTTATCTCAAAATCTGCGTTGAACTGTCAAACTTTGATCTTTTCCCGTGTGAAATTTCACTCTTCAGAGCATTTCCTCACGTGAGATTTCATTCTTTCATGCAAAGTTTTGCATTCTCTCACACAGCCTAGTACTTTCTCACATGAACCTATACCCTGGTTTTCAAAATAGAGACTTATTTCCCATTGACTGGTGAACTTTTTACCTGATCTAGTTTTTGTCTGAGGTCCATTTGTCTATTTTCCTATCATTTACTATTAGAAATTGAGTGTCTCGAGCTATGAACCAATTGATTATTTCTTTGAATCATTTTGTCTCTTCTTTGTTTATCTTATCTCTTTGTGCTTTTTGTACCTTGTGTGGCAGTATTCTTATCTTAGTTGTTCTAGCCATACTCTTGATGATTCATGTCAGGTGCATCTCACATCTTGGCTATTCTGGCCTTTATCTCCTTTTCATTATTCCTAGAGATAGAGTTTTAGCATTATCCCGAGTCTTCTCTCATCGCATCTTCATCTATGACTGTCATGACTAGAAGTGGAAACTCTTATCCCATTCATAATACTGGTCAAGGTAGAGGTAAACCTCGTAATCAAGAAATAGATCATCCCAAACCTATCACAAAATCTAAACGTTGTGAGGGATCCACAAGTTCCTCTTCATTGAGTACTTTGAAAGATAGCCTGTCTCAATCACCTTTGGTGTTCCAAGAGTGTTTTAATCCATTGTTTCAAGCACAACCTAGTTTCTCATTTCAAGAACAGGACAACTCATTCTTCTGAAACAACTCATTGTTTCATAACTTTGGGAGACCACTTCCTCGGACTAGTCCTATCATTGAACCTATCATTCCTGTTGATGATATCGACTCATTTGAACCTATTGATCTTCTTGATCCTATTCATGCACCAAAAGTTACCTTAGCTACACCCTTTTGACATTGTTCATATCATTTTTCTGAGTCTTCATTTGTTGCATAGTCCTACGACAAGATGGGAGATCCATTCGACTTCCAACTAGGAAAATACAACCAAACTTATGATCAATCTCAAAATAACCAACATCATGGTCAATCTTCCAATGACCAATGTCATGCTCAACCTTAAAATGAGCAACATTATGATCAATCCTAGAATGATCAGAATCAGCACATAGCTCAAAACAAAGCTCAAGGTGGTCAACCAGCGTATCACTATCGTCTTGCCCCTTTTGATTAGAGTCAAGATCAATTCCCAAGAATTTATGAGATCCTTGGAAATGATGGTGATGACATAATAACTCAAAATGACATAGATGCTATGAAAGAAAACAAAGGTCTTATCAAGATGATGGAGATCCTCCTTCTAGAGGAGAAGGAAAAATACTTTCTTGAGTTGGCTAAACAAGGGGCTAAATTACCCTCATATTTTCAAGTTGAAACACTTGTGGCCAAAGAAGAAGAAACTGAGACTGCTAAGTTGAAAAAGATGGTCTGAGACATGCAAGATCAGATTAGTCAACTTGTGAAGAATAAGGACAAACCTTCATAACAATTCATGATGGAAAGCATTTTTCATTTCCCCTTTGATAGGAGCCTTCACATGCCACCTTTTCCTAGAGGTGTAGAGCTCCCTAAATATGACAAATACTTTGGTACTACTGATTCCCAAGATCAACTAAGGGATTTTGGTGCTTTATCCATGGAATTCATGCATGACCAAACATATCTTATGCACCTATTTCCTCGTAGCTTGGGTGGACCAGCTATGGAGTGGTTTTCTCAATTTCCCACTGGCATTAATACTTTTGATGAAATGGCTAATCTATTTCTCCAACATTACTTGCATAATATTCAGCATCCATTCAACATCTGGTATCTTTGCAATTTGAAGCAATGACAAGGGGAATCTTTTCTAACATTTCTCCAAAGGTGGAGACAATTATGTACAAGGTGTCCTCACAAGCTACCAGAGTCCAAGAGACTCGACATTTTTTTGGACAATCTTGTCCCAGACTTTGGATACCAAGTGCAATTACAAGGTCCCCTAACCTTTGATAGCATGATTAAATAGGTGGTGTGAATAGAGGCCTTTATGATCAAGAAAGGGGAATTGACTTTGAACAAAGACAACAAACAAGGATCTTCAAACTCAAACAAAGATAAAGGGAATTTTGTCAACAAGAATAGAGACATTGTGAATGATGGGGTGGTTGACAATGTGACCCTAAAGCCTACTAAGTCTATTTTCAATCTCTCTTCAAGCATATAGGTGATCAAAGCTACTGAAAAGCTTGTGACAAAAAATCAGCAACCTTCAAATTTTTTTAGGAACAAACCTTGGGCATCTCAACCCAAGCGTGAATTCACTTCCTTGGGAAAACCACTTGATGTGGTCTATAAAACTCTCATGCAGAATTAGATACTTACTCCTTTGGAAAAGTGTCTCTATGACCCATAACCCCAACCTCATTGGTGGAATGACAATGCATAATGTGACTATCACCAGAATAAGGGTCACAAGACTTCTACTTGTCTTCAGCTAAAACATAAGGTCCAATATTTGATTGATAGCAGTGACATTGTTGTGGATGGCCATAACAAGAAGTTGGACCATCAAGCATTTAAGGATTCCTTCCCTCCTCATGAGAAGGGTGAATCTTCAAACACTAAGAATACCAATGCTAAGGTCAATTACACATACACTAACGATGACAATGTCATTGGAATGATTGAACCTGTTGAGGTTGAGTATTGTGACATGATTACTATTAAGGGGAGTGGCGATGCTCCCAAACCTAAGACTCCTTTCATCTTGTGTAGTTCCATGTCTCATTCATCTGAATCTAAACAACCTCAAGATTGTGCCAATGTTGTTACTTGATCATGTGGAAGGGTTGTTTTGAAAGGTCCCAATCCTCCTGTATCTACTTTGAAACAAACTATTGATAAGACTATTGTTGGCCCTACCAACAAGAACATGAAATCAGTCCCTCCATCTAGCTCAGCTAGTTATAGCATCTTAGATCAGCTCCAGCGAACCAACACTCAGATTACCATTTTTAAGCTGTTGAAGATCTCACCTACTCACAAGAAGATTCTAGATAAATCCCTCACCAAGTAAAACATCCCCAAAGATCTCAATCTCGACTGATTCCAATCTATGGTGGGTCCTAAGTGTTTCTGCTGAGTGCTCATAGACAATGGTTCTGGTCTCAATATTTGTTCTGCTAAGCTGCTTACCTAGCTAGGTTATGATGAGAATTGTATAGACTCACAAAAAGATTACCATCAAATCTTATGATGAAGAAGAACACAAATCCCAAGGCTTAGTTGTGCTACCTATCCATGTAGGACCTATTGAGAGAGATGTTACTTTTCAAGTTCTTGACATTCCTCTTGCCTACAACATCTTGTTGGGTAGGCCATGGATTCATGAGATGCAGGCTATTCCATCTATGTACCATCAATGCATTAAATTTCCATTTCATGGAGTGGAAGTCACTATGCCTACTAATACCAATTATTCTTGCAACACCCTTGTGCAATCTACAGATAGCTTTGTTCTAGCTAATAGAGAGTCCACTGAGTTCTATGATGCTAAGCTCGAGGAAATGGAACAAACTCTAAAACTTAAGGATACAGGCATGGGAGGATATCAAATTGAACCTATTCTATCACTGGCTGCTCTCCCTCCATCTCTATGCACTTATGGGAGACCTTCTAAGAGTAAAAAACCTTCTAATGACTCTCCTCAAACAATCTATGATGGCACCTTTGTATGAGCCTCTACACCTTTAGAAGATGAGGATGAAGAAAGAGCTATCATAGCTTGGATCTATAAAGGAAAAGAAATGTCTAAAATGACTACTCCACCTCCAGACTTAGAGCAAGAGCCATACAGTGAGGCCTTCAAGATCATGAAGAACTTTGGCTATAAAGGGAGTGGTCCTATAGGAATGAATGACAATGGTTTTTTGAAACCCATTGAAGCTATAGGTCATCGCACAAAAGATACTACTAGCTTAGGATTCAAAAAGATCCCCTTTCATTTAGGGATAAAAAAATTTGTGCCAGAACCTGAACCTGAATTTGAAAATACTACTCCAGAGGTAAATCTAGAGGCCAACTCTGATGAAGACACTTTTCCATATCCTATTCCTCTAGAATTTGCTGCACTCTTTGCAGAACCTGATGAGCCTGTCATACCTATCCAACTAGTAGAAATTGATAGTGATTCCAATGAGACCGCTTTGATACATCGACTCATGTATGACCAATGGAAAGAAATGCAAATGGCTGATTCTGATTCTCAGGGTGAATGGTACATACCCCCACACTTCCAAGAATAGTTTGAAAAAGATCAACTTTAGCAAGCCATTAATGCTACAAGGGATGAAGATGAGTTAGATGATACAACCAGTGCTAATGGAATTCCCACATCAAGTACTGACTCACATGAATATGAGTTAGACTTTTTTATTTGATGCTACTTATGATAAAGATATAGACACAATGAGTACCTATGAAAGACTTCTTGAAGTAGGTGAAGGGTCTAGCATTAGGTCATACAAATTAGATGCCATCGGTATTAACTTGTCCTCTACTTCTGACATGAGGTCTCATAGGGATTCAAACACTCCTTTGGATGAGATCGCTCTACATCTTGACTTTCTTGTCTACACTTTTTATGGTTATACCATGAACACAATTGAACCAATCATTACTTCTCTCTCACTCAAAAATCTTGAGCTGATAAACTGGAACTCCCCTTCTTCCTCATCCAATGAAGTCCTAATGTTCTAGAATGATTATGCTCTAGCCTATTACCTCCATGCTATTGAACCTATGATGTCCTCCACTAGCGAAGGTAGTGTTAGCATGACAAAGGCAGATATCAAGTATCTTAGTCAAAAAATTAAAAGAAGAAAAAATAGATGCTCTGATGGTGAAAACCACATTGTGGCAGTATCAGAGCCAAAAATAGTAAAAATAAAAGATGTATCCAAGGGTGAAAACCTCTTTGAGGTGCCCAAGGATGAGATACTTGATACACTCTTGAGCCATTTTCAAGAGAGATCATCAATATTGATTGAGCCGACACAACCAGTGAGTTTGGGTATAGAGGCTGCTCCACAAATTATTCATCTAGCACAGTCATTATCTGCAAAAGAAAAGGAAGAGTTCACTAGCTTCTTTCAAAGAAAGAAAATAAAATTTGCATGGACTTACTATGACATGCCTAGATTAGACCCCAATCTAATCATGCACCATCTATCCTTTGCACTAGGTATTAAACCTATCAAATAGAAGCTTCGAAAGATGCATCCACATGTGGCACTTTTAGTCAAGGCGGAGCTAGAAAAGCTTCTTAAGGTTTCTTTCATAAGAACTATTGACTATGTAGAGTGGATTTCAAATATTGTTCCAATCACCAAACATGATAAATCCATTCATGTGTGCACAAAATTCTGGGATCTAAATAAGGCATGTCCAAAAGATGACTTCCCACTACCCAATATTGACATGATAGTGGATATAACAGTAGGTTATGAAATGTATTACTTGATGGATGGCTTTCCTGGCTATAATAAAATAAAAATTGCACCAGAAGATCAAGAAAAGACCACTTTCACATGTGCCTGGGGCACCTTTTGCTGGAATGTCATGCCCTTTGGGCTTAAGAATGCTGGAGCAACATATCAAAGAATTGTCACTACCATTTTCCATGATATGATGCATAAAACAATGGAAGATTATGTGGATGACACTTTAGCCAAAAGCATGTAGCGGAAAACTCATCTAATAGATTTGGGTCCCATCCTTGACCACATGGAATAATTTAGTCTCAGACTTAATCCCAAAAAATGTGCATTCGGTGTCACTTCTGGGAAACTCTTGGGTTACATAATTTCAGCTAAGGGCATAGAGGTTTATCCAGAAAAATTTCAAGCTATTATGGACATGCCTCCACCTAAAAACATTAGTCAGATGAGAGGACTTCAGGGAAGGCTACAATCTATTCGGTGCTTCATTTCACAGTTGGCTGACAATTCACAACCATTCACTAAAATTTTGCATAAGGGTGTGACTTATGAATGGAATGAAGAATGTGATAGAGGACTCTCTCAAATTAAATAGTATCTTGCTAATACACCTATATTGATGCTTCATATTCATGGGAAGCTGCTCATACTATACATCTCCTCCACAAACACATCTTTGGGTGCCCTCCTAACTCAAGAGGATCAGAACAACAAAGAGAGAGCCATTTATTATATCAATAGAACATTGGTTTCGTATGAAATGAACTATTCTATCATTGAGAAATCTTGTCTAGCAGTATTGTTTGCTTCACAAAAATTTTGGCATTATATGCTCGCTCACACTACAAGGCTCATTACAAAAATTGATCCACTAAAGTACTTGTTGAGCAAGGCTACCCTCATGGGTAGACTAGCAAAATAGGTTATGATACTTAGCAAATTTGACATTGAGTATGTGGAAAGAAAAGCTATTAAAGGACAAGCAATTGCTGATCAATTGGTGGAAGCTCCTCTGAAAGATCGCCAGCCTTTGAACATTGATTTCCTAGATGAATCCATTATGCTTCTCACACATCAATGTTGGAACATGTTCTTTGATGGATCATTCACTCAGCAAGGATCAGATGTAGGTATTCTGTTTATAACACCTAAAAAATACTCATTGCCAAAAGCTTATAAAATGTTGTTTCCCTACACAAACAACATCATTGAATATGAAGCTCTCATTAACAGTATGAAGATAGCCATTGAATAGCATGTGGATGAGCTCAAGGTATTTGGAGACTCTCAGTTAGTCATCAACCAAGTTAATGGTATCTATCAAACAAAGGATGACAAGCTAGTGCCTTACAAATGGATGGTAGACGATCTCAAACAGTATTTTGCACACATTTCTTTTCAGAAAATTCCAAGGGTAGATAATAAAGAAACAAATTCCATGGCTACTCTCACCTCTCTGTTATAGATGCTAGAAAATGACTTCAGACACAAATTATTGGTGGAGACATTACGCTACCCCGCCTATGACATTCTTGAATCTAGGATGATTTGTTCAATCATTGGACATGATTCATCTCGCTAACACCATATCTATTCCTACCTCCATGACCAAATCATTCTAGACACCTATACCTGGAATGAAAAGCATCACCTAGTTCATAATGTTGTATGTCATCATAGCAAATGACTTGTATAGATGGGGTCTAGATGGTACCCTCCTTAGGTGTCTAGAACTCGATGAATCTGAATGTGCGTTAGCTAAGGTACATGAAGGTATTTGTGGGTCTCATTCAAGTGGTTTTATGTTAGCTCAAAAACTTATTAGAGCTGGTTAATACTAGCTAGATATGAAGAAAGAAGCTGTTCAATATGCCAAGGCTTGTAAACGGTGCCAATTTCATGGAAATCTAATCCATGCTCCTACTAAAGAGCTTATTCCTTTCATCATTTTTTGGCCATTCCAGCAATGAGCCTTTGATTTGGTGGGTCAGATACATCCTTCTTCTTCAAGAGGACATAATTTTATCATCATAGCTACAGACTATTTTACTAAATGGGTTGAGGCAGTCCCTCTGGCTATAGCTGATGGCAATTCTATGGCTATATTCATACTAAACTATATCATTTGTAGATATGGTGTACCCTCATCCATTATCACTGACAATGGGGGAAAATTCAAGAACAAGGACCTAAAAGAGTTATGCACCAAATTTAGGATTATTTAGCATTGGTCGTCTATCTATTATCCCTAGGGTAATGGACAAGAAGAAGCTTCTAATAAGATAATTCTCAAAATCTTGCACAAAATAGTTCATAAATCTGGTAGAGATTGGCACCTCTAGATTAATCCGGCTTTATGGGCCTATAGAAAAAGTATCCAAACACCAATGGGGGCCACGCCCTTTGCCTTGCTTTATGGAGTAGATGTCATATTTCCTATTGAGGTCAAGATTCCTACATTCCAAATCTCTCTAAAGGGCCTCATCACTAATGAAGAAAATAAAATATCCCAGCTTCAAGAGCTTGAGTTACTGGATGAATGTCGGAAGGTGGCATTTGATCATCTTTGAGCATACCAAAAGAGGATGTCTAAATCCCACAATAAGAAAGTCATACAAAGGGAATTCCAAGTGGGTGATCTCATCCTGAGAGAAAATCCCAAAAATCAACAGCAACAGGTCCAGAAAGGGAAATTTGAACCAAACTGGCTTGGTCCATGTTATCACTACAACATTTGGGTCTGGCGCATATCAACTCTCCACCACTGAAGGAGAATAGCTCAAAGAGCCTATCAAAGCTCTTCACTTGAAGAAATTCTACAACTGAAACATTCTCTATATGCTCATGTACATACTTATTGATCCTGAAAAAATCCTAAAAATGGTATATTGTCAAAAAACCTAAAAATTGCAAAATGTCCTAAAAAATGATCATCTTAGTGAAAACCTGGTAAATAGGCGCTTTGATGTATCTATTATCCTGGTGAAAACCTGGTAAACAGGCACCTTGATAATACTCAAAAAAATAGAAAAAATGAAAAATACAAAAAAAAATCAAAAGATCAAAAATACAAAAAAATGAAATATTCAAAAATACAAAAAAATCAAAAAAAGAGAAAAGAGCAAAAAAATTGAAAAGAAGAAAAATGTGGCATTGATGAAAACCTAGTAAACAGGCGTCATGGTAGCAAAAATAGAATCTCTTCCAAGATGGTGAAAACCTGGTAAACAGGTGCCTCTTGTTTCCTGAAGCTATATCTCATCTCAGCACCATTTGGCTCTTGCTTTCCAGCTTTAGTTTGCTTTCCAAGTTTCCTACTTTAGTTTGTTTCCTTCTTTAGTTCATTTCCTGCTTTGGTTTGCTAGCTCATGCATTCTCTTTTACCCATCTTCGATATTTTCCTCGACTCTACATGGATTGGAACTGGTCACACTTGGGAGCACCCTCCCGGTCTTGGGGGCATTATCCTATCACTTTTAGAGATGCTTTCTTGCATCAACCACTAGTGGTTCCCACTACGTCTGCCTGTTGATGCCCAACTATTTTTTGAGATCTCTCTCCTTGAGGGTCTCTCATGTATCAGTCACCAGTGGTTATCACTATGTATACCTACTAATACCTAGCTATCACTTGGATCTCTTGCCTTGAGGATCCCTCGTACATCAATCACCAGTGGTTCTCACTATGTCTGCCTGCTAATGTTTTGCTAGTATCTTTGAGATCTCTCTCCTTGAGGATCTCTCATGTATTGGTCACCAGTATTTCATGCTATATCTTCCTATCGATACTTTGTTTAGCTCTCTGATGTTCTCTTTGAGATGAATTTCCGCACTGTATCCTTCCGATCCGACTTCAACCCGCTTGAACACAAACTTAAATTGAAACTAAAAATGAACTTATGATTCTCTGAAGCATGCTGAGCTTTTCTCTTTTATGTGTTTTTTCTTTCATTTTGTCATTTCTCCTCAAGCAAATCTAAGACGTCTTTTCTTGACCAAGAAACGTGAAGATTGGGGGCATGATCTTTTCTTTTCTTTATGTTACTGGTTTAGTTCCAATGATTCAATGTTTCTATCTAAGAGGGGTGCCCATCTATAAGAGCCTTCATCATGTATTGAATGGCCATGTGTACCTTGACTCCTTTTATATGGAAACTTTGGTTTGGTTGGTTCTTCTCCTTGTCTTTTTTGAGTGACTTCTTTCTACTACAAGTAAAATCATTAACGCTCATCCTGCTAAGTGAACGTAAGGGTCACTGTGAGCATTCTTCGGTGAAAGAAGGAACTCTCATGTGTCTAGCATGTTTTTATGTAAGCAACATTTTGGTCATTCTAGCAACTATGCTTTGATGCTTATGTTAACTTGCTAAATCAAAAGGAATAGGTGTTCAGGTCATTCTAGCTTCTTGTGCCTTAATGCTTACACCTCATTCTGAAAAATCTAAGACTTATGTCATATTCATATTCTCATGATTGCAATGTCAATGAGTATTGTATGGCATCTTGTGATCGTCTCGTACCTAAAAACTCTATGATGATAATACGATGAGTCCAACAACCAAGTCCTAGGGTTGCGTCTATTTTAGGCTTGCATTTTCATTCTAGGCTTGCATTGAGATAGTGTTTGGTACTCTCTTGATTGTCTTCTTCTAGATCTTTTCATCAAAGGTTCTCATCTTTTGTCCTGGGTTCATCTTGGTTGCACAAGTGTCCAGTCCTCACTCTTGATCTTTGAAATATTCTTTTGGTTAGTACCTGTCATATATTGCTACATCCTACATGAGATGATTAGTACCATTTCCATTGAATTTTCATTACATTTTCATTGCATATCCATATACATGTGCATCCATTATAAGCATAAATCAAATCATACATTACATTTTTCATTTCACATTTCATTCATTATATCCATTTACCATCTATCATCACATTGCATATTCATATTCATATCATAAAAGAAAGCATGTGCATCTCATACATATCTAATCCATACATCTAAATCACCTAGGAAATATCTCATAAAACATGAACATTGAAGAAATATATAAACAAGTACGATGATATCAAAATGATGATCTCATAGATATATCTTAGTCGATTAGTGTCATGTACAAAAATAATGGTGCTACTCGAGCACAGTATCAAAAATGGACTACAATATAGTATCAAATGGGCTAACTCTTCACATCACCACCTGGAAGTGGTGGTGGCGATGGGCCCTATGGTGGTGCCTACTATGGTGGTCCCTATGGAGGTGGAATTAGTCTCTAAGGAGGAGGCATCAGTCACTATGGAGCTCCTTGAGGTGCTTCGGTGTACTCAAAAAATGGAGGCACCTGCTCAGATAAATCTAGAACAATGCCAATGTATGTTGTGTAATAGTAGGCTACCTAAGTAGACTCATATCTCATCTCTAGCCATGACCTTGCTAGCTCCTCTCAGAGCTCTCTGATTTCCTGATCCCTATCCACCACCCACATCTCCTAGATGATGACCTATGTATGGAAGTCATCCCTCTCCCATTGTACCTACCTCACCCTCTCTTAGCTCTTCTTGAGAGCCTCCTGAACCTATGCTAGCTGTACTAGCCCCTATGTGGCTTGATCTAACATATCAGTATCCTCCTGTACCTGTGCCTCCTTGTTAGGAGGTGGCTACTAAGAGGAATCTCCTGTCCTCCATCTAGTGGACCTCTATTGGGTCCCACTACTCCCAACACCTGCATCTGACCCCATAGTCCTTGGGGCGATGTCTATCTATACTATCTTGGGCCTCAATACTTTCTACTTAGGCCGCTATAGTGGTATATGCTGCTGGGTAGGTACCTGCTGCTACTGTCCCTATGGCTGTTGTGCAGGCTACTACTGTGCTAGTTGTTACTATGCTGGTTGTTGTTGTCCCCCCTGACCCATGCCAATAGGATCTATAAATCTAGGGAAAGGATGTGCCAAGAAGTAATCTTTGTATGTAGGCATCATCCCTACATTTGTGACATCCACCATATAATCCCATCATGTTGTAGGCACTCAAGCCTCTATAGTGCACCTCCCCTGATCTAGTCTGGGCTGCCAGCCCTTCTTCATCTCATCAACAAAGTGAGCATATGTGGCATACTACTATGAGCAGTCATGTGGCCTCCCAAACTGCCTCATGATGTGTGTGAGCAAGAATTGCTCAATGACAGAAATAGTGCACCCAATCAATGGACGTGAGAAAAACATATGAGATAGCTCCCGCCGAGTGTCATCCCATGACTCTATAGCAACCCAAGGTCTCCAGAAAACTATTACCATATCATCAAGCTATCCTTGCCACTGCTCTATCTTACCCAGTGTGGGCTGGGTTATCAGACCTATGTATCTATATATATAAGGCTCCAGGGCCTACCGTGTATCATGGAATATCAGCCTACAAATAGGGAGATGCTCCTAGGCCCAGATCTGTAGAACAAAAACTCCAACCGCCATGGTCTTGGTGCTCCGATACACTACCTTGTGCATCTTGTGATACATCTAGGTGAGCATGCAGCACTCACCCCATCTGAATCTAATGGCTGGCCTATCCATCATCCTCTGTAGCATGTGACCCTAGCCGCACTCCAATCCATGTTGTCCCCTATCTAGAACCAAGTAGCAGCTCAGGAAAAGAGCTAAGACCACTTCTAATCTATGAGCACCACCATATCTATTGATCAAGTCCTCCCATGAGATGGCCTGATCCATCACTAACTCATCTCAAAAAATGGCCCTCAGTGCCAGTGTGCCTACCCTCGGCTGAATGTCATACTCGACCTGGGCACCATGGAATGGAATCCTTAATATCATGTAAACATCCTTGGGAGTGACCATCATCTCCCCCATTGGCAAATGGAATGTGTTTGTCTCCGAATGGAAATGCTCAACAAGTGCACCTAAGAGACCGCGATTTACCCGAATGTCAGGTATATCACATAAGTATGTCATACCTAGCCCATCAATATGGACACTCTCAGCATCCACCAATCTCTAAACTAGTGTGGTGATAATAGGGTGGTGCAACTAGAAAGTGACATCTGGAAAGTTAACCTACAAAGCAAGTGATGACATTGGATCAGTATCTCAACATGATGGTTTCTCAAAGCAACAACAACAAATAAGGCTACACGTCTATCCTAGACACGACTCTGGAATGTCTTAATTGGCTGATTTTATGCAAAATTGGAAGAAGACTCAAAAAACTATAGTAGCATCCCGCGCAAGGAAACTATTCCCTCGTGCAAGACAAGATATCTTCCTGTGTGAGAAAGTGAAATTTTGCATGGCATACACTAGTGCTTCATGCGAGCTTTCAGGAAAACCCTAGGTGAGGAAGTCCTAACCCATGCGAGGAAACCATTTCCTCATGTGAGGGGCGATTGAGGCTAGTGTGAGGAAACTATTTCCTCATGCAAGAGTTGAAGAACTAGCCCTAAAACATGCTAAATCTAGCCTAAATCACCTAGAAAGCGATAAAATTTGAAATGCAGGATGGTTTATCGACTACTCACAGGTGGGTCATACTTTGGTTGTCGGTTGTGGTAGTAGGAGCACTTGAATCTATGTGTATGCACTAGAATGCCCTCCATTTCTCTCTTAGATCTCAAATCGTAAGAAGACAAAGTGAATAATAATTTGAAAATGACCCCTCCAGGCCTTATATAGCTTTTTCACCTAATTTTCAAAGTGCTCCATTTTGCACAAAAATTGAACCCTTGGCTAAATCGACTACTCTAAATCCATTTTTGGGATTGAAATCAAAATCTAACATCTCTAGATGGCTCAAAATTGCATTTTAAATCTTGGGATCCTTTGGGATCAGATGCTTGTGTAGTCAGCCTTCTGGCGTCATTTTCCTGCTAGATCCTCATCTCCTCATCATTTTCTTGAGATCTTCAATGTTTTTCAACTCAAGTCAACTTTGCTTCTGCAAATTTTTGAATCTAGTCTGATTGCTCCTATTCTATAACCTCTTGTTGTCAATCGTCCTCCTGATCTGTCATCTTTTGATTTCACTCCCGAGGGGGCAGGAAGATTGCATCATTTGAATCTTTTTGAACCGGTCTCATATCAATCTGATCTAAATCAAAGTCCTCACCACTTGGGGAATCTCATCTCTAGGGGCATCTTTGGGCCTCATATCTGGTCATCTATTTTTTTTAGGTATCTAGGCAATCTAACTTGGATCCTCGGGAATCAAGCTTCGTTCTGGAGATGGTTCTCAAAATCTCATTAGGTATTGGGGAAATCTAACCCTAATTCATGAGAGTCAAGATTCGTTATGGAGATGGCTCTTGAAATCTCTTTTGGACCATTATCTGGGCAATCTAACCCAGGTATTAGAGGGCTAAGCTTTATATTGGGGCAATCTAACCCTGATTCTGGAGATTAATCCTAAATCTGCATCTATTATCATTTGATCAATTAGTATTAGGCCAATCAAAGGCTGATTTTGTTCTTCTCTCAAGTTGTCATTAGACCATTGTCTTCGCAATCTAACTTAGACTTCAGAGAATCATGTCTC
This sequence comes from Chamaecyparis obtusa, assembly GCA_027943335.1. NCBI lineage: Eukaryota > Viridiplantae > Streptophyta > Pinopsida > Cupressales > Cupressaceae > Chamaecyparis > Chamaecyparis obtusa. The sequence goes on from BSBK01008869.1 coordinate 886,941, forward strand.
ATTCTGGAGATGGTTCTACAATTCAATCTATTTCGATGTCTTAGCATTCTAACCTTGACTTCCAAGGGTTAAGCTCCGTTCTAGGGATAATCCTGAAACTTCATCTGTCACATCAAACTATTCTTTGAATCAATGCATTGCTTGCACATCAATTCAAAGAGGGGAAAATGTAATACCCAAAATTGGCACCTTATAATTTCAATCAATTTTAGTGCATTTCTTCAATTTTACATCATTAAAGTCCTATTTTACTAGGCAATTTTCTCTCTCCTACCTGACTTTATTTGACTTGGTGTCAATTGCAAAAACCCTAAATTGAATTAATCTTACACTATAATTAATTCCTAAGTATTTGACTTTATTAGCTAAATAATCCCTATGATAAATTGATTTAATTCTAAAGTCCTAAGTGCTTTAAATTAAATTAAATCCACCCCCTTTAGCTAATACACATAAAAGGAATTAATATTACTTGGTTATTTGAATGGATTATCTTATTTAAATTTAATAATTCAAAATATTTGAAGGGTCACCCATATGTGGCAATAATTCATTCTTTAATTAAGTAATTCGTCAATATTTGTCTCAATTGGAAATGAAGAGTCAACCGTTTCATTTCAAGAGCCTCTTCATTCTCTCCCCGGGGTTGTCTATATTATGAAACTTCTTCCTCCTTCAAAAAAAAGGCAATTTGAGAGCACATAAACTATAGCGAAATTTAGTCTCAACTATTTCATATTTTCAAGCTTTCATTGCATATTAGTTTAATTTCTCATTTAGTGTAATTGCATTCTCATACTAGATTAATTTGCTTATTGTTTTTAGCTTAATTTTCATATTTCCTTCAAGTTCTTAGACTAAAATCTACATCTTCATTCTTAAATTACTTGCATATTCATCTTAGAGTAATTGCAATTGTTTATCTTTTAAGCTTTCAAAATCCTTCGTCTTAGCTTGATCTTTTGGTTGTTGGTGTGTGTGTGAGTTTGTGACCTGCAACACAACACTTCAATAGGATAATAACATCACTTGTTAGAGGAAAATGAAGATTCAATTGAAAATGCTAACAAGAAAAAGCATCCTATTTCTCTCTAATTAATGTGAGTATGAATTAGGGGTTAGTTGTTCTCAGATTTAACCCTTAAAATAGTGACAATCTACACTAAAATGAGAGATTCAAAGTGCATGTAAACAACCTAAATGAGAGCATGAAATCCTAATTCCTTCCATTAAAACCCAAATTGAACTGTTTTCTACTTAATAAAAGCTTGAAATCATGGAAAACAACTATCAATCCAAGCATTAGTTCACAAATTCTCCAAAGCATGAGAGTTCATAATCATGGATCATGAAGCCTCAAATCCATGAGCAAATGAGAGTCTAAACACTAAAATTGGAAGCAATTAGTAATGTGTCAAAAGAAGCCTTTCCAAAACTAAAGGAGCTAGAAGAAGAAGGAAGAAAGCCTTTGAAAGCTCTCTTTTATAAGATTTGGAAGAGAATCAATGGTCGAGATGCATCCATGAGGAGTGGTTGAGATGTATCTTGGCTTGATCCTTGATCCATGTGCAAGCCTCCTTGTTTTAAGTTGTGTTTGTTGTGTTTGTTTGATTTAGGATATATTTATGCATTTTCTATAATTAATAACTCTAGCCTTTACTTTTGATGGGGTTTAATTAATTAAATAGGCCTAGAGTTAATAACCTTGATTTTTGCTTGAACCTTGGTGATAAATGCTTGATTTAGAAATTGATGGGGTTTAATGAATTTTGAGAATTTATACTAATAATCAGAGATCAAATTAGCATAATTTAGGTTACATACCAAATTAAGGGCAAATAGGGCCCTAGGTTCTGTTAGCCCAGTTTTAGGTGATTACATTTTCCCCTCTTTGAATTGCTTTGCGAATAGAACAGGAATTCAAAGAAAATCTTATTCAAAGCGTGATTCAGGAGATTTATAGAGTAGTGAGAACTACTTTGAAATTAAGAATTCTGAGCTTGACTAAATGAAATCCTACCTGGTTTCCAAAATGTTGTCAATTATGAACTTGATTGAACACAAACTGACAATACCAATTCTGAGCCTGATTGAACGAAAATTGATAAAAGAATTATGAGCTTGATTGAATGAATTCTTGCTTGGTTTCCAAAAAGTTGTCAATTCTGAGCTTGATTGAATGCAAATTGACAATAGCGATTCTGAGCTTGATTGAATGAAAACCGATAAAAGAATTCCAAGCTTGATTGAACGAAATCTTGCTTGATTTAGAAACTATCAATTCTGAGCTTGATTGAACAGGAATTGACAATACCGACGTCGAGCTTGATTGAATGAAGGTCAATATGAGATTTGAAAAGAATTTTCAGTTGAAATTAACAGTCTCAGCTTGATTGAAGAGAACTGTCATGCCCCTAGTGTTGAAGAATTTGATTCAAAGCATTAGATTTTCATATGATCATGCCCCCTCGGGACCGAAAGTGGAATGAATTGGAATAAACTAATTAGTTTCAAGCATTACAGTGATTGAATTGACCTCAGGTCAAGCATAGCTTGATTAGAAAGAATTTTCAAGCTGTTTAGATCAATTAAATGCCCCAGAAGTACTATTTGACCAAGTTTGACCAAGAATTTGAGAAATTTAACCAAGCTTGACTTGTGTTGAAATGATATCCCAGCATATATATCTGATTTGCCTTGCTCACTGCATCAATTTCACACCATTTTGCCCCTGTTTGACCATGCTTTGACCATTTTGACTTGTGCCCTTTTGGAGGTTAAATTTGTTGTGTAACTCTATTTTTATGGCATTTAGATGATAAAAATCACCTATTTCAATTTTGGTCCCGAGATTAGGCCTCTGTGATGTTTAATGAAGAAAGTCCCTTAAGGCCTCGGGGCTCCCGGGAGGCTTAAATAGGCCAAAATTGACTTTTAACCATTCATTTTTACTTTTACCCCTTAGAAATTCACGGAGCTCTGAGTAGACATGGTGTTCCCTATGGAGAAGCATCGATTTGAGAGGGCTAGATGATACGACCACCTGAGGCATTACGAGGCACCTGTGAGTGGGCCACTTATTACTTTACCTTGTATTGTGCTACGGTTCCTACTGCACAGAGAGCTCCATTGTATTCAGTCATTGCTCAGCAGTCAGAGGGTGCCATGCCACCACCATCACCATGTGCTAGATCAGATGCACCCCCTCCCAATCCTCCTGCAAAGGATGAGGGGGCCAGTGGGACATAGACTCCTTATGTTGTATTTCTGGAAACCTTGTATATCATGGCATATCCTGTATCTGTACCATTTTTTATCATTTGTACTATCATATCTCCTGGACTCTATTTCATGCTCTTGCTTTGATATTTTGATACTCTATTTCATGCTTTGATATATTGATACTCTAATTCATTGGTGACCTCTGATAGATACCTTTGCTCATGGACATTTTTTATTATATATTGATGCTCGTACTGATTTTGCCATTGGTATTTTGTATGGTGTCTCATCTTTCATGCTTTCAATTTCTACACATGTGATATATGGTGTTTGTGTTATGCTTGATATTTTTGATGCGATAGTCATGCTTGGTCTAGAGTAGATAAAGTGATGATAAAATGATGTCATAATACATTTCACCGATATATGCTCATGTTTTTGTTATTTTCAAAGCTTCATGAATGTATGGATGTATGAGGTGTATTGCAATACTATGTATGGACATCTCAATCTTATTTATGTATGGATCAATGTGGATGCAAAATGCAAGTGGTTTTATGATATGAAATGATTTATGAATGCAAATGAATATTAGTGATTTGTACTCCATCATTTTTTTATTCCATTGCTTATGATTCCATGATGCACTTGGTCAAATGGTTAATACTTAAGTATTTTCAGCTCATACCATGAATGCTTTAGATAGATGTTCAGCTTACACCATTGCTTTTAGAAAAAATCTCAATTGATAACATTGCCTCTGATAGTAGAATCCACATTTTCAAGATTATGCAAGACTAAAATGAATGCAACTAAATTAAAATGAATGCAATTTAAAATGAACTTCAATGCAACTAAAGACAATGAAATACATCTAAATGAATCCTAATGCAAATTAATATGACATGCAACTAAAATGAAATGCAATTAATATGAAATGCACCTAGACACCTAGGACAGTCACTGTTTTATTCAAAGTGGGTTGTTTTCATCATACAACCTTTGTGTTAGCGGGACCTCTAGAGGATAGTACAATTTTCACAAATAGATTTAGAAATTCTGAAAATATGAATACCTCCTCATCATTCACCATGTTGAAAGACAACCTAAACATTAAAGCACCCAGCTATAAATGTTGTTAGTTACTTCCTATTGTATCTTTGTTAGTTGCTAAACAGGCAAGGAAATAGATCCAACCTCACTAAGGCTTTCATAGGAAACAGGTTGAGGTATACATGGCATTCCACTACAAGGTGGAGGCACTTATAAGTAGACACCCATTCCCCATGATCACCTTAGATCATTGGATTTATTACCACAAATAGAAAACAAAGAAAATGTCATGCCCCCAGTCTTTGTTTCTCTTAGTTCAAAAATGTCATCGAGTTACTCGTGGAAGCATAACTTAGCAAAAATTGATAATAATAAAAAGAAAGATTCTTTATCCCTTAGCATGGTCATCATATTTACAGAATATAAATAGACAATTGTGATTATAGTGTTGAAAAATAGTCTTGATTCATTTTTGCAAACACATGCTTTAAGAATTATTACCAACAATTTATGTCTTCATTGATAAGCATCTCACCTGTTGTAGTGTTTAGAAACATTGTTTTCATCATGACGTTGTGTTAAGAAACACATTTTGAGATCTAGCTAGTGGGTGTTGAGAAACACCATTTGTCATAGTTTATAGTCAGTTGCGGAAAAGGGTGGTATTGAGAAATACCGGTGTTCATAGTTTATTGTCATTGTGGATGCATCATCATGTCAACAAATGTGATTGTGAATATGATCCAATGCCCCCTAGAAAAATAGTTTACCTAGGACCCTAATGTGGATAGATTCTAGTCTTAGGAAGGTACAATTGTCTGAGAGTTCTTTTAGGACTTGGCGCTTCACGAAAGTGACTGGAAAATATATGCAAGCTGATATTTACATTGGCCAAATGTGCAAGCATTGTCTTGATAGATAGAGCGTTGATTACAAGTAGCACCTATTTACCAGGTTTTCACCACTTGGCCAAAGTTTTATTCTATTTTTGCTATCATGGCACCTGTTTACCAGGTTTTCACCAAGACACTTTTTTCTCTTTTCACTTTTTTTTAATTATTTTTTTATTTTTTGGACTCACCAAGGTGCCTATTGCTAGGTTTTCACCAAGATAGTCATTTTTCAGGACTTTTTCCATTGTTTTTTATTTTTTTAGGACCCATTTTCTCTGTACAGGGGCTTCCTTAAGAATGTTAGGCATAAAACCTTTTCAGATGCAAAGTATTGATAGGATCGAGCAACACATCTCCTTCAGGTGTAGCCAACTGATAGGCTCCTGATCCAAATGTTGCTATAATGACAAAGGGACCCAACTAGTTGGGTTCAAATTTTCCCTTTTGTTCTCTATGTTGTTGGTTTTTAGGATTTTCTCTGAGAACTAGATCCCCAATCTGAAAACTTCTAAGTTTCATTTTCTTGTTGTATCCTCTTGACATTCTTTTTTGGTAAGCTTTGAGATGATCAAATTCTTGTTGTCTATGTTCATCCAACAATTCAAGCTCTTGCAATCTAGAGATTCTATAGTCTTCATCAGTGACTAAATGTTTCAGTGATACTCTTAGTGATGGAATCTCTACTTCAATTGGTAAGACTGCTTCTGACCCATAAACTAGTGCTAATGGAGTTGCACCAGTTGGAGTTCTTATGCTCATTCTGTAAGCCCATAAGGCTGGATTTATTTGTAAATGCCAATCCATTCTTGATTTGTTTACTGTCTTATGCAAGATTTTTAGAATGTTCTTGTTGGATGCCTCAACCTGCCCATTACCTTGAGGGTAATAGATTGAGGAGCAATGCTGAGTGATTTTAAATTGAAGACACAACTCATCTATGTCTTTGTTCTTGAATTGTCCCCCATTGTCAGTCACAATTGATGAGGGCACACCATAACGGCAAATGATGTAATTCAAGATGAACATTGAAACTTGTTTTCCTGTTGCATTGGACAATGGGACAGCCTCCACCCATTTTGTGAAATATTTAGTTGTGGTGATGATGTATTTATGTTCGCCTGATGAATTGGGATAGATCTGACCAACTAAATCAAAGGCCCATTTTTGAAATGGCCAATGTGTTATAAAGGGAATCAGCTCTCTAGCTGGTGCATGTATGAGGTTACCATGAATCTGGCATTTCTTACAAGTTTTTGCAAAATGAATACCATCCTTTTCCATGGTGGGCCAATAGTATCCAACTCTTAAGAGTTTCTTGGCTAATGAAAAAACCATTTGAGTGTGATCCACACACACCTTCATGAACTTCTTTTAATACATGATTAGACTCTTCATGTTATAAACACCTAAGAAGCGTGCCATCTAGACTGCGTCTAAACTAGTCATTAGCGATGATCAAATAGCGAGATGCTGCTCTTATCCTTGTTGTGTGAATGACCCATCAAAGTACATTTTCCAAGGGTGTTCTCTTAGATGCATAATTGATTCATCTAGAAATTCTATCAGTAATGGCTTATTATCAGTCAATGGTGTCTCGGCAAGTTGATCAGCAATCACGTGCCCTTTAATGGCCTTCATGTCCACATATTTAATGTCAAACTCACTTAGGATCAAAACCCACTTAGCCAGTCTTCCTATAAGCATTGCTTTATTCAATAAGTACTTGAGTGGATCAATTTGAGCCATTAATTTCACCTTGTGTGCTAGCATATAGTGTCTCAATTTCTGGGATGCAAACACTACCGCTAAGAATGCATTTTCTATCATTGAATAGTTTAGCTCATATGTGACCAATGTTCTACTGATGTAATATATGGCTCATTCTTTCTTGGTCTCATCTTCTTCTGCGTGGATCACACCTAGTGATGTGTTTATGGCTGATATGTAGAGAGAAAAAGGTTTTCCATAATTTGGCACCATTAGAATTGGAGTCATCAAATAGTTCTTAACTTGGGTAAAATTCTCCTCACACTGTGCATCCCAAGTAAATGTGGTTCCTTTCCTCATCAACTTTGTGAAAGGTTGTGCTTTATCAGCCAACTGAGATATGAACCATCTTATAGATTGTAGCTTTCCTTGTAAGGTTCTCATTTGACTAATATTCTTTGGCGGTTTCATGTCTAGGATTGCTTTCACCTTTGTGGGATCTAGCTCAATTCCCTTAGCTGAAACTATAAATCCTAAGAGTTTTCTAGATGATATGCCAAATGCACACTTCTTAGGATTATGTCTTAATTAGAACTATTCCATTTGATCAAAGATTCTCCTCAGATCCTCTATGTGTGTAGACCTCATCCTTGATTTTGCCAAAGTATCATCAACATAGTCTTCCATATTCGTGTGCATCATGTCATGGAAGATTGTGGTCATTGCTCTCTGATATGTGGCCCTTGCATTTTTAAGACCAAATGACATCACATTTCAACAATATGTACCCCATGCACAAGTGAATGTTTTTTTATCTTGGTCCTCAGGAGCAATTTTGATCTGATTATATCCTGAAAATCCATCCATTAGGGAATACATCTCATAACCTGCTATTAAGTCCACAATCATGTCTATGTTTGGGAGCGAAAAATAATCTTTAGGACAAGCTTTGTTGAGATCCCTAAAATCTATGCACACTCTTATTGATTTTTCCACCTTTGAAACAAGAACTATATTGGAGATCCACTCTGCATAATCAATTGCTCTAATGAATCCAGCTTTCAATAGTTTTTCCAGTTCTGCCTTCACTAGTAATGCCACATGTGGATTCATTTTTCTAAGTTTTTGCTTGATAGGTTTCACATCTAGTGAAATAGACAAATGGTGCATAATCAAATCCATATCCAATCTAGGCATATCCAAGTAAGACCAGGTGAAGTTGATCTTCTTTGCTTTGAAGAAATTGGTGAATTGGATTTTCTCATCTTCTATCAATGATTGAGTTATGTGAATTAACTGAGGATTTTTTGTTCTTCCCAAATTAATGGGTTGTGTTGGTTCAATCAAAACTAAGGACCTTTCTCGGAAATGATTTTGGAGGATATCAAGCATCCCATCCTTTGGTGTCCCAAGAGGGTTTTCACCATTGGATACATCTTTTTCTTTTTCTCTTTTAGGATCTGATACTGCCACTAAGTGGTTTTCACCATTAGATCTCTTGTTCTTTTTCTTTTTCTTTTTGAGACTGAGAAACTTGATATCCTCCTCAGTCATGATTTTGCTTGTTGCATTGGTGGAAGAATGGAATGGTTCACAAGCATTAAGATAGTAGGCTATGGAATAGTCATTGTCAAAGGATAACAAGCTTGTCTCTATGGATTCATCCCAGTCTATCAAGTTAGGATCTATTAAGGACAGAGATACAACAAGTTCAAGAGACAACACCACATTGTTATCATCACTTATAACTTGAAAAATGTCATCTACTAAGTTTGCTTCTAGATAAGTGTTAGGATTATTAGAGTTAGATTCGTTATTATTAGAGTTTATGTTAATTTTATATGGATCTAACTCTAGCGATCTAACATTAGAACTTTCTCCTTCTTCCATCAAAACTCTAGGAGAAAACTTGTGTATCACATCTATTTCTATGTCCATGATTGCATCAAAAAGGACATCCCATTCATACTCATGTGAATCCATCTGGCTGTAATCTGAGACTCCCAAAAAGTTGGCAATATTCATAGGCACCTCATTTTCTTCATCAACATGATTCTCTTCTTCTTGCAATGGTTCTTGTGGATTCATTACTTCAGGCTCTTCATCAAAGTGTGGTGTATCCATGATAAGAAGTTCTTGTTCCTATTCTTCATCAAGCTCATCTTCTTGTACTCCTTCTGATTCTTGTCTAATACTTGTACCAAGGAATGTAACCTCTAGGTTTCCTTGTAAGAGTAACAACCTTTCATAAGGAATGGGATGTCCTACTATTTCTTCTTCATCATCTGAATCCCCCGATGTATCAAATACTAGACCTTTTCCTACTATAGGATGAAATCTAGCTTCTCTAAAGCCTAGTCCAGTCTTGTCTTTAGGATTTTAGAAATCCATGTGTAGGGGTTCCACTAGTCCTTGGTTATTTTGTCCCAATGGTCCTTTTCCTTTGTACCCCATTTGTTTCATAAGGTCATATCCTTTCCCGTATTTTCTCAAAGAGATCTCAACATGTTTCACATTCCCATCTGCTTTGGGGTCTTTATAAAGCCATTGCAAAACAGCCTTTTCTTCATTCTCTTCTTCTAAGGATATTTTTTCTTTTACCATTCCAGTTCCTTCATGTATAGTTAGAGCACTACCATTTGAAGGTGTAGATGTAGATGAGGGCATTCCTTGTGTCCTAGGAGACATAGGTAGATCTGTCAAAGATGCTGCAGGATCTATTTTGTACTCTCCCATTTTGGTTTCTTGGATATTGATCTTCTGAGAAAAGCTTCTCAAGACCATGTCTTTAGATGTTTCTGCCTTGGGGGACCCTTCCTTGTTATGGGGAACCATGCTTTTAGTTTGTTTGAGATTATTACAAGTATGTGTGGTATCTGCTGGAATAGTCACCTCCACTCCATTATGAGGAAACTTTAGGCATTGATGATATGTAGAAGGCACTGCCTGCATTGAATGTATCCACAGTCTTCCAAGAAGAATGTTGTAAGCAAGGGGTAAATCAAGAACTTGACAAAGAACATCTTTCTCTACAGGCCCTACTCTGATGGGTAAGACAACCAATCCTTTGGAGGATCTCTCTTCCTCATTATATGCCTTGATCATTATCTTTCTCCTAGGATCAATTGCGTGCTCAGAGAAACCCAGTTGTTGTACCAAGTTGTAAGTACAGATGTTCAAACCAGTGCCTCCATCTATCAAGACATGCTTGACTAGGTGTTTATGAATAAGAACTTCTAAATGAAGGGGTTGATTATGTGGTTGATTTGTTGACTTGTCATCCTCTTCTGAAAAAGATAGGTAATGTGGTGAACTCATGTGGCCAACCATGGCCTAGAATCTATCCACATCTAAGTCTTTTGGTACATGTGTGCTTAATAAGGCATGATCAAGAATCTCCCTATGACTAGGGAAAATTTTCAACAATTCTAGGATAGATATATGTGTAGGTGTCTTTTGCAATTGTTCCACAAGATTGAATTTTGGAGATGGAACCACTTGTTTAGAAGTTGTTGCTATTGTAGGTGGTGTGCTAGATGTTGAAATGCCTTTAAGAGTAAGTTTTTCTTGGCTTCATGTTACGACATTGTTAGATTTAGTTTTTCTTTTCACCCCTTTGAGAGTGATCATGTTGATGGAATAGTCACATGGTTCCATCATGTTGATTACATTGTCACTATTAGTGTACGTGTAGTGAAAGTTATTGTTTTTAGAAGTTTCTCCTTTTTCATAGTTTGGTAGTGGGGTTTGAAATGCTTTGTGATCATTATTCATGTGATGTCCATCTACCTTAAATTTCCCTTATTCAATAAGATCCTGAATAACATGTCTTAGTTTTAAGCAATTATTAGTGGTGTGTCCTTTATTATGATGGTAATCACAATAGTCATTATCATTCCACCACTTAGGTTTATCTTCTGGATCCCAAGGCTTACCTGGTTCTAGGATTGTAATAATGACATTTTCCACAAGTGATTTCATAATCACTTCCAAAGTATCTCCTAATGGAGTAAATGTTCTCCTAGGCCATGGTGCCCAAGGTTCTCTTCGAGATTTGTTGAAAGTATTGTTCATCTTTGGAGTCTCAGTAGGAGTCTGACTCTTGTTTGTTTGAAGACTTGCAGTTAGATTAAAAGCCTCTGGCTTGGGTTTTGAATTAGGAGCATTAAACACTCCATCATTAACCACATTTTTGTTCTTGTTTGCATATTTGTACTTGTCCTTAGTGGTATAAGACTTGTCTTTATGTTCCTTGTGAATGGTAATTTCACCTTTCTTGATTAGAACTTCCTCTATCTTGAGAGCATTATCAATCATTTTGTCAAAGCTTGGTGGTCCTTGTAATTGAATTGGGAAGTTCATTTCTGGGACCAAATTGTTAACAAAGATGTCCATTTTTTCATTTTCAGGAATCTCTCTAGCATATCTTGCAAATATCTTTCTCCATCGTTGTAGGAAACTCAAGAATGACTCTCCCGTTTTCTATTTTGTATTTCACAAATCCAACATGGTGATAATGTGTTGGATGTTGTAGGAGTAGTGTTGTATGAATTTTTGTACCAACTCATCAAATGTCTTGATTCCAATAGGCAATTTGGAAAACCATTCTATAGATTGTCCACCTAGGCTTCGTGGAAATAGCCTCATAAGGAATGTTTGTTCATGCATGAACTCCATACTAGTTGTACAAAAATCCCTCACATGATCTTGAGGGTCAAAATCTCCCATGTACTTGTCATATTTTGGTATCGTAATGTTCTTAGGAAATGGAATCATTGTGAGTCCTTTATCAAAAGGGAAAGGACATATGTGCTCCAAAGAATATTATTGTTTTGGTTTGTCCTTTACGTCCTTGAGTTCTTGAATTTTTGCTTTCATAGCAAGAAATTGTCTATTTAGGATTGACATAGGACTTATATCCACCTTTTTTTTGAGTTGTTCCACATCATAGTCTTTGGGTAATTTCAAACCTCGGGAAGCAAGCTCTAAGAAGTATTTTTATTTGTTTTCTTCCAAGGCTCTTTCAAGCATTTTGTGAAATCTTTTGCTTCTCAAAGCTCTATTGTATTCATTTTTTGTGGGTTCCATGTCATCATTTATTTCATCCTTATTATCATCATCATCATATTGGGCTTTTTGTTTTTGTTCCTCATGTTCTGCTTCTTCATTTTGTGTATGAAATCTTCATCCCATCGGTATTCCTTTTGATCATCCATGTTTGTAGATTTGGGTATTGTTGTATGAGTAGTATTAGGTGTAGCACCATGTAATGGATTGGGTTCCAAAGTTTCTCCCATTTCCAATGTGAATTTAGGCTTTCTTCCCGAGAACGGGTTTGTTTTCAAATTGTAAGTCTTGTGTCTAGTAACAACCATGCAGTCCGGATTGAGTAACCAACAAGAGTCTTGTGTTTAAAAAGCGGGTCTGATAATTTTGCAATGTCTGATTGTGAATTCAAGGATGCAAAAGTGGGTTTAAAATGTTTTTATGGATCCAATGTCAAATGCGGGTAGAATGCCCTTCTTATGAGTTGGGAACCAAAGTGCAAGTGGATTTGAAAGTGAAAGTTTCAGTGTCAATAGGGTGTCAAAGCACCCTGTTTATGAGCTAAGAACTTGCTTATGACTGATTGGGTTAACTGACTTCACAAGGAGACAATGTAGATTCAAACTATGCAAGGTAACAATATGCTCTCAAAGATAACTCATTCTGGACATCAGATGACTGTGTTTTAGCACCAGGAACCTACTAATTGACCAAATGGGTATCTGGAAATGTGAAAATTTTTCTTTTGGGATGTATGAAAATGCTCCCTATCCCAAATGTGATCCTAAACAGTTACTGGAAAATAATTTGGAACACTGAATGCGATCCAAGAATTACGGTATACAACTCAAGAAATGTTGTAGTCACCAGATGCGACTCAGGAAATGGTGTAGATACCAGAAATGACCCTAGTTTGAATAGATATGATTCAAGATACGGGGTGTGACGTAGGAATACCGGATGTGATTTTATGATGACCAAGATTTTGCAATTTTAGTGTTTCTCAGAAAATGTGTCATGTCTATCAGATTCCAGTGACTGTCAAGTGTTTGTAAGTGCTTGAAAAATGTTGTGTGCTTGTTCATTTAGGGGAAATTAATTAAGTTTTTATTTAAGACACATCAAGCAATCATTTTTAGAGCAAACACACCTAACCCTCCTTATACTAGGTAGAGATTGAAACCACTTGTTCACAGACTTAGGAACACACCCAAAGACTCCTCAGAATATCACAGTCCAATAACACACAATGGATATTGGAGGCCATATTTGCCAAGTGTTAACATCGATGGGGGCTCGATATGGTGAATGTCTTGGGGAAATTACTATTTGCCTCGCACAAGTGATAACAACCTTTCAGGGTGATCTAGGTAGCATCTAACAAAAAGCTTTTAATGAAGGCATCCATTCACAACCATCTCCCATAGTCCCACAAGCAGGATTGAGGCTGTTAACCCTATAGGAACCTGAAAGTGTGTAGTCTCGAGAAGCGAGATTAAAGCAGCTCCGCTCTACACCAAATCCAAGTCAGTCATTGGGATTGATCATCAATCTCCCAAGACAAGATGAATCATGTCTCCCAAGGCTTTAACCTCAAAGGAGCGTCAAATTTTATAGTGGGGTGGAAGAGTCGGCGAAAGACTTGTCCCCACTTGGGTCATTCCCAAGAGATTTTTTCCTCAACCGGCAGGCCCTCTAAAGGTGTACAATAAAGAAAATAGACAAGGGATAGTAAGCTCAAGATTTTTGGTTCTCCAAGAAGGAGAAGAACATAATATCCTAACTTATATCACATGTCCCAAACACATCATGCATAGTAAGAGTTCAATTACTCCAATTTGATGCCAAATGGAAAACCAATGTTTGAGTTTCTATTTTTCCCTCAAGGGGAAAAGAGCATAATCCTCTAGTCGGTTTGCAACTTGGTCTCAAATTGTTTTAAGTTCCTACAAAACAAGCATGAAATTCTTTTGTCAATTTGCTTTAGAGGCAACCTGCATAACAAGCATTAGTAGTCTTTTGTTTCCCTTCTTGGGTCTTGGACAAACGTCCTGCAAACACTTGTTAAGCTGTCAAAATCAATCAAGAACACCAAGATCACCCATTAGCTAATTAGAGGGTTAGAAAATTCAAAATCTGAAGATAATGCTTTTAAGGAAAATAATCATGCAAATTTGTTAGCCTTCATTTCTCAACTTAATTCCAAAATATAAGCCAATTTTTGAGTTTCTGATTTTCCCTCAAGGAGAAAAGAGCATAATCCTCTAATTGATTTACAAAATGAGATCAAATTATCATTAGGTGTTTGAAAACAAAATCACAATTGTTCATTTATCCTTTAAGAAAATCAAAGACAAGAGTTAGTATTTATGAACTTTATGTCATTTTAAACCTGCAAAACCACAATCAAATTGCCAAAAACTAGAGACATCAATAATGCAATTGATCAAGTATCAGAAAACCCAAAAATGCCATAAAATACCCCAAATGCGATCCTAGATTTTCCCCCCCAAATTACCAAAAATGACCCTATTTACCACATACGACCCAATTTACCAAAAGCGATCTGGATCTACAAGATGTGATCCTGTATTTCAAATACGTGTGACCTTCTAACTAGATGCAATCATGGAATATGGGATACGATCCAGGAATATCGTATGTGGATGATCTTACCAAATGCAATCTTCAATCAAATTTAGTACGGTGATAATTTGTCTAAAATGTCAAAAAAAACATAGAAAATTAGGGGCTCAGCCCCACGGTGGGCGCCCGAAATGTGTGTGTGAGTTTGTGACCTGCAACACAACACTTCAATAGGATAATAACATCACTTGTTAGAGGAAAATGAAGATTCAATTGAAAATGCTAACAAAAAAAAGCATCCTATTGCTCTCTAATTAATGTGAGTATGAAATAGGGGTTAGTTGTTCTCAGATTTAACCCTTAAAATAGTGACAATCTACACTAAAATGAGAGATTCAAAGTGCATGCAAACAACCTAAATGAGAGCATGAAATCCTAATTCCTTCCATTAAAACCCAAATTGAAGTGTTTTCTACTTAATAAAAGCTTGAAATCATGGAAAACAACTATCAATCCAAGCATTAGTTCACAAATTCTCCAAAGCATGAGAGTTCATAATCATGGATCATGAAGCCTCAAATCCATGAGCAAATGAGAGTCTAAACACTAAAATTGGAAGCAATTAGAAATGTGTCAAAAGAAGCCTTTCCAAAACTAAAGGAGCTAGAAGAAGAAGGAAGAAAGCCTTTGAAAGCTCTCTTTTATAAGATTTGGAAGAGAATCAATGGTCGAGATGCATCCATGAGGAGTGGTTGAGATGTATCTTGGCTTGATCCTTGATCCATGTGCAAGCCTCCTTGTTTTAAGTTGTGTTTGTTGTGTTTGTTTGATTTAGGATATATTTATGCATTTTCCATAATTAATAACTCTAGCCTTTACTTTTGATGGGGTTTAATTAATTAAATAGGCCTAGAGTTAATAACCTTGATTTTTGCTTGAACCTTGGTGATAAATGCTTGATTTAGAAATTGATGGGGTTTAATGAATTTTGAGAATTTATACTAATAATCAAAGATCAAATTAGCATAATTTAGGTTACATACCAAATTAAGGGCAAATAGGGCCCTAGGTTCTGTTAGCCCAGTTTTAGGTGATTACAGTTGGCTCTCATTCTGAGATTAATTCAAACACCCCAGTTAATTAGGAGGCAACGGGTTGAATCGATAGATATTGTGAATTGAGTAATTCATACTCACCTTCATAATTTCGATGATTGAGCAATGACTATGTTGTGTATATGGCTGGATTAGAGGTCCACGTTCACCTATAGACAATCACAACAAGTTAATATTTTATAGGTAGCACCCAAACATGATTCCAAACACTTCTATAGAACAAAACCTCTACATATTAGCATTCACATAGTGTATTCCACGACCATAATCAACATCTTATAAAGTTAATAGTTGACATAAATGACAATACCATAACTACTCATTGCTCAACCAAACCTATCATGTCTCATCATCAAATCATGCTCTAAACCATTTTACCTTACACATATGATCAAATACTTCCTTCACTTCATTACTCTCCATCGTTTATGCCAACAATATCCCCCTTTGGCATTGATGGCAACACAAAAAAGTCAACACATACATCTTTATCTCTTTACCTGTGTATCCCAATGAAATTTGACTAACCAATTGATCATATCCATATATTCTTTAGGTTCAACTCCATCTTCAACTTCTCAGCTTCCAATTTGTGAAGCACTAGCTCTCCAAACTATCTAGAAACTCCCCCTAAGGTGTAAAATCCATTCATCTCACAACATATACCAAATACCTGTACTAATATGTACAAATGTTTTGATGGCACATTCTCCCCCTTTGAAAACAATGCCAAAGTTATCAATCAACATCATAGACTTGTATCAATTTTCAAATCTTCTCTTTGATTTCATGTTCAACATATTTTACAACTTAACTACTCCTACTCTAGGATTTGTTGCTAATACATCAATCCAAGTTAAGATACAACAATAAAATTCCAGGATTGATGCAATACAACATCTTCTCAGTTAAGTGAAAATGGGGGAGTGACCCCTAACTTACCTCTCAAGTATTCAAACCTATCCTTAGATAGAGGCTTAGTAAAGCTATCAGCAATCTGTTCAATAGTTGGAATGTATTCCAACCTTAACTCTTTATCCATAACTTATTCTCTATGAAAATGATACTTTATAGCAATATGTTTAGTCTTAGAGTGCATCACTAGATTCTTAGAGATGTTAAAAACACTAGTATTATCACAGTGAATAACTATAGGTTCAGTCACCTTTTCTTGTATACCTTCAAATAGTTACTTAATCCATACCACCTATGTGTAATTGATATTAGCAATGACATATTAAGCTTCAACAGTAGATTGTGAAATACATTTTTTCTTCTTACTTGTCCAAGCAAAAATTCTTTCACCCAAAAAGAATTCTCCACCGCTTGTACTTTTCATGCCATCCACATTTCCATCCCAATAAATATCAGTAGAAACACTTAGTGAAAAATCTCCTTTGTAGCCGTACCATAGTCCATAATCTATTGTTCCTCTTAGATATCAAGATATCTTGTTTACTATAGTCAACTGTGTTTCCTTAGGATTTGCTGAAAATCTTGCAACCAAACCAGTTGCTTGTGCAATATCTGGTCTACTATGCAAAACCTACAGTAACTTTCCAATCATAGATTAGTACATAGTTTGATCAACTTCATTGAATTCATCATCCTTAGATAATTTGCAACATGTAACCTGTTAGCCCATTTTCCTGTCAATGCCAAAAACCCTAAGGAAGTTGCCTTGTCATGTTGTAAACTTGTTTTGCTCTGCAAAGAAAATTTAAGATGTTCTATGGCTTGTGCCCTTAGCCTTGGATAGTATAGGGTGTCATCAAGTTTCAACTTATATCGCATAGCCTAATGTGTAAAAACCAGGAAGATATAACATTTTTAAGGTCTGGGAACTAGGGTTTTATGTCATGTCTTAGGGCTTCATGAAAATTGTTTAAGTCTAAAAACCCTAGCCAAAGTCTATTTTATCATTACCTTTTGGGCCACTTAAGTCCCCTTTATGCACATGTCTTATTTCCTTACCTGGGCTGTTATGTTTCTATTCAGGGACTCCACAACTAAGGTTTTCTCTTAATCTCCAAGTCCTCGGGTCATTTCATCTAGTGATCCAGTGAATGCAGTGTTCACGTATTCTCCTGATCTTGGTAGCTAAGTTCCTAACATCCAGCGACCTAGCGGGTGGTCTTTTCCCCTTCAGTTGTTGAATCTCTTGATAAAGCATCTAAGTCATGAAACATTCCAAGATTTAGCAAGGACTGTGGATGGATGATCAGATCAATGACTAGTGTTTAATCACTAGATTTAACTAGGGGTCAAGAAAAGATTATGAGATCATGTGAATGCCTTTGTTGCTCAATCTCCAGACCAGATCCAGGTTAAGAAAAAGGTTCAGCGATCTAGTGATTTCCTTAGTCGCATGTTCTCAGGCCTTAACCCTAGTTAAGAAAATGATTAAGAGACTCAATGAAGTCCTTTGTTCACATGATCTCCAGACCAAACCAGGGTTAAGGTTTTCATTGAGTGACTTGGAGATAGCCTTTAGTCGCATATTCACCAAATGACTAAGGGTTAAGGTGCTTGCCGAAGTCAATGTGGGTACAGTTGCAGGTAATGCTAAGGTGCTCGTTTCTAATTAGATGTCAAGATATGATGATGTGGCTAGACTTTTCAAAGCTCAATTGACTATTGTGTCGATTAACGGGAACCACCCGATCTATTGGGAAAGAGATGAATTGACGGCCATGTTTTAAAATTTATCAGTTAGTTGTTGCTGCCAAGATTCAAAATTGTTTAAGGGTTTTTCTGTAGGGTTTGTTACAGTGAGCCAAAAAATGACAAAGCCATATCAAATTTGACTTTTTCGAGACGGTTGCAAGTAAAGAAATGATGAAGAAGATATTGGTGGTCGTCGTGTGCTGATTTTTCTTCCTGGGGTGCCACACTGAGTTAATGCAAATGATTGTTATTTGACAAGGGTGCTTAGGGTTTTTTGGATGTCAAAATTATTTCCATGCTCTGATTCACGCAAGTTTCCTCTTGGTGGTCTTGGCATTTAAATTTTTTTTGTCTACAACAAGAAATCGGTGAATTATAATTACAGTTAGCCTGTTATGATGAAACCCAAATAATTGTACATCAGATTTGATCTGATTCTTCCCAGGTTTCCAGGCTTTCCTGATTGCCTTCATTTCTTGTTGTACCTAGTGGTTGTAGACCTAATTTTTCCCTAAATGATTTGTAGCTTGTTGCAATCCCTTTTAAGGATTTCCAAGATCATTTAGAAGGGTTTCAGTTTCAATTCTTGATTCTCTGTAATTTTCTCAAAGCTGGTTCCATGAGTGGTTCCTTCCTATAAATATATTGTCTTCTTCTCTGCATATATGGTGTTCCCTCTTTCCTTTCTGGGTTAGAGAATATAATATAAGTTGTAACAGTTTGTCCTATGAATACAATCTCAATATTTTCATACTACTATCAAATTGTCTCCATTTGTTCTTGAACTTGTTGATTAGAGCATCAAGGGTGTTTTCATCTTTTTATTATATGTCTAAAGATGTCTGCAATAGAATTTCTTTCATAGGAACAACTAAGTTCAAGACTAGTTTTAGATATGTATGAGTTGGGGTATCAAGGGTATCTCAATCTTGTCTTTCAGTGGATGTTGATTAATGTATTGCTTATTTCTAGGTCTCTTCTAAGGGGAGGGTTAAAGTCCTTTAAATAGGTAATTGTATATCTGAGTATACATGTGGATTGCTAAGTAGGATCTGATCAATGGTGTATGTTTGATGTAAGGCATCAACATATTAGAATTTATTGTCTTCTCTATTCATAGTTCTTTGTTGCAGTGATTTATTTGACTCTATTTCCCATTGGATAAGGCACTGGTCTATGAGAGACTTGGGGTATTTTAGGGGTCCATTCAACCCAAAAAACTTAAATGAAATCATTTTCCCTTTCATGATTGATAGGAGGAGTTAGGAGTAGTTTCTAGTTTTTAGGCTTACTCTATGCAAAAGGGATATTGTACAAGATATGGTCAACATTCACTGAGGTACTTGTTACCTAAATGAGTCTGAAAGCTATTCCACAGTCATATATCTACAGGCTTGTCATTTGTCAAAAGAAGTCATGTATATGCAGATAAGGTGTACCCACCTGAATGATGTGGAGCTCAAAATGAAGAAGGTCTTTGCACCTTATGTTGTTAGACTTTCTTTGTCTCTTTTCTGCTGATGGTGTTGAGTCTATTTTCCAAGTTCTCAGTCCCATAATTTGGTCCTCAAGTTCCCACCTAGGAAAAGGGGTTGCAAGAAAAACAACCAACAAAATGGCAACTCTGTTGGGGAGGCCATAGTATAGAGTCAATAAAATAAATTGTTATATGTTCTCACCACATGTTGGTGCTGACTCTGAGTTTTTTGTTTGATCAGTGCAGTCTCTGATAAACAGTGTATAAAATCCTAGTGAAGTTTCTGTTGGTTGGAAGGAGATACAAAAAAAAGTGCAATATTTTCCTCTTCAAGGAGGTGGCAACTCTACAAAGAAAAGAACCTAAGAGCTATAAAGAAGGCTCTAGATCTGCCCTACTTCCCAATCAACAAGCTAAGTTTCAATTGTAGTACTTCCAGGTATTTTGATTTTCATGTGCCTTTCTTTTATGAAAATCAATTGGGAAGAATATTTCCCTATCAAGTGTTTAGCACTAGTATAAAGGGATGAGTATTAGTGGGTAGTTCCTTATGGAGGAATACATGCCCTTTTATTTTGATGGCATTGAAGGTGCCCCTAATGAGTTTTCTATTAAGGATGGGAAGGCTTGCCAAGATTCATGGTTGATGGATCAGTTTTAGCAAGCCAACATGTAGATGATCTTATAGATTTATTTGGTGAAATGGATGTTGAGCATGAAGATGTTGCCATGAGGTTACTTGTGTAGTCTCTTTCACATGGTGCAAGGGATTGGTTCTTATCCCTTCCTTCATGTTCAATCCCTTTTTGGGATGTATTAAGAGAAACATTTATAGAACATTTTGATGAAGGAGCTGATATGGATGTGTGTGAAATAAAAGATGAAGATTAGATACAAGACATTAGTGTCTTTCTTGATCCCACCATCCATGACTCTGATTATGAAAATCTTCTCATCAAGATTGCTACTCTCAAGAAGAAACTTGGAGAGAAAAGTTTTGAGATTTAGTAGTTAGAGGAGGACAAGAGATTGAGAGAGCTGGCAGTTCTTTATGTTGATCATGAAGAGGCCAGTGATTCTGATGTTGATTCTCATTATGTAGAAAGTATTGATTATGATGCTGAATTTGAGGTCAATGCATATGAGGATGTTGAAGATGAATCTGAGGTTGATAATATTTCTAATTTGTCTGCAGATTTTTCTTCTTATCAACATTAGATGGCAGCCTTCTTGTCCCAGTTTGAGGATGTTTTGTGTGAAGGGAAAGAAATTGAATATGATGCAGATGATGATTCATGTAGTGATTTCTTTACACAAGATGATTTGAGGCTAGAGATGTCGGTCCTTGTTTCAGACAGGGATGATGTTTGCAGCACTAGAGGTGAGGCCAATGAAGATGATAATAAGGTTCAAAGTCCATTGAGCAATGAAAGGATTTCAACACTTTTGGCTGATGAATTTCAAAGGTATGCACATGTTTTGGACTTTGATTTGCAGCTCCCCTTTGATATATCCTTTGACACTGATAATGAGGTAGGTGTTCAAAGTGATGAAGATTATCCATGTTTCCTGGAGTTCCCCTCATGTAGTGACTCTAAAAAAGAAGAGGTTGAAGGCCATGATAGTGTGTTTTCTTGTCATAAAGATTCCAGTGATGAGCAAGTTTCTTGTTGATATCCTTTCCCTTCTTTTGCCAAATATGACAGTGAATGTGACAGTATTGAGGACTTTGTCTTCAATGATTGGGATAGTAATTCTTTTGATAGAAATAATGATGCAAATCAATTGTCCCTATGTCAAAAAAATTGTGAAAGAGACTTTCACTTGGCTCATGATCCAGTCCATGAAGACATCAGGGAGGAACCAAGTTGCTCAGTGGCTGAAGCAATGCATGAAGGTAAATCTGAGGATCCAAGTCCTTCTCAGCCAGGTATTTTTATAGTAATGCATGATGATCATTGTGCTTTATTTTTTGATGCATTGCTAGACAAGTTTCATATTTCTAGTCCTCAGCAAGAAGAAATAATAGATGTTCCATACTTCTTGGAGTATGAGCATGATGATGGTTGTAACTGGAAGGGTATGGGTAGTTATAAATATAGCTTTATCTTTCAGCCCACAGATATTCATATATGTTGGCAACAACAATGTCATGACATTTTTCAGGTGGTCAATTTCATATGTGGATGAGAATCAAACTTTTGATTCAGGAGGGTCTTGATTTTCCTTTGGTGGCTTGGGGCCACCAAGTGAATTTTCAAATCTTGTAAATATTTGTACATATTTTACTTTTTTGTTGTGTGTTTCCTTTCCTATTTTTCCTGGTTTGTCTGGCAAATTTTGAGAAGGTTCCCTGTCAATTTTTGTCCAGTGGGTGGTATACTTCCTCCAGTAATTATGAATTCTTTCATGGGCATAAGTTACCCATCATCCCCAGATAGAGCCACTATTAGCCCATTTTCTTGTCAATGCCAAAAACCCTAAGGAAGTTCCCTTGTCCTTCTAAAAATTTGTTTTTCTCTGTGAAGAAAATTTAAGATGTTCTATGGCTTGCACCCTTAGCCTTGGATAGTATAGGGTGTCATCAAGTTTCAGCTCAAATCGCATAGCCAAATGTGCAAAAACCAGGGAGATATAGCATTTTTAAGGTCTAGAAACTAGGGTTTTATGTCATGTCTAAGGGCTTCATGAAAATTGTTTAAGTCCAAAAACCCTAGCCAAAGTATATTTTCTCATTACCTATTTGGGCCACTTAAGTCCCCTTTATGTGCATGTCTTATTTCCTTGCCCGGGTTGTTATGTTTCTATTCAAAGACTCTGTGACTAAGGTGTTCTCTTAATCTCCAAGTTCTTGGATGGTTAGTCATTTCATCTAGCAATCAAATGAATGTAGTGTTCTCATATTCTCCTAATCTTGGTGGCTAAGTTCCTATCATCTAGCGACCTGGCGGGTGGTCTTTTTCCCTTCAGTTGCCGAATCTCTTGATAAAGAAGCTAAGTCATGAAACATTCCAAGATTCAACAAGGATCATGGATGGATGATCAGATCAACAGCCATTGTTTAATCATGAGATTTAACCAGGGGTCAAGAAAAGATTATGAGATCACGTGAATGCCTTTGTCACCCAATCTCTAGACTAGACCCAGGTTAAGTAAAAGTTTCAGCAATCTAGCGATTGCCTCTGTCGCATGTTCTCCAGACTTAACCCAAGTTAATAAAATGATTAAGAGACACAAAAAATTCCTTTGTTCATGTGATCTCCAAAGCAGACCAGGGTGAAGCTTTTCATTGAGTGACTTGGAGATAGCCTTTAGTTGCGTATTTGCCAAATGACTAAGGGTTAAGGTGCTTGCCAAAGTCAATGTGGGTCTAGTTGCTAGGTCATGCTGAGGTGCTTGTTTCTAATTGGATGTCCACATATGATAATGTGGTCAAAATTTTCAAAGCTAAATTGGCTATTGTGTTGATTAATGGGAACCGCCCGATCTACCGGGAAAGAGATGAATCGACGACCGTGTTTTAAAATTTATCAGTTAGTCGTTGCTGCCAAGATTCAAAATTGTTTAAGGGTTTTTATGTAGGGTTTGTTACAGTGAGCTGGAAAATGACAAAGCCAGATCAGATTTGATTTTTTTGAGATGGTTGCAGGTAAAGAAATGGTGAAGAAGATATTGGTGGCCTTCATGTGCTGATTTTGCTTCTTGGGGTGCCATTTCGAGTTAATGCAAAGGACTATTATTTGATAAGGGTAGCTAGGGTTTTTTGGATGTCAGAATTATTTCCATGCTCCGATTCACACAAGTTTCCTCTTGGTGGTCCTAGAATTTAAAGTTGTTTTGTCTACAACAAGAAACTAGTGAATTATAATTGCAGTTAGCTTGTTATGATGAAACCCAAATAATTGTACATCAGATTTGATCTGATTCTTCCTGGATTTCCAGGCTTTCCTAATTTCTTTCATTTCTTGTTGTACCTTATGGTTGTAGACCTAATTTTACCCTAAATGATCTGTAGCTTGTTGCAATCCTTTTTAAGGATTTCCAAGATCATTTAGAAGGGTTCTAGTTTCAGTTTTTGATTCTCTATAATTTTCTCAAAGCTAGTTCCATGAGTGGTTCCTTCCTGTAATATATTGCCTTCTTATCTACATATAGGGTGTTCCCTCTTTCCTTTCTGGCTTGGAGAATAGAATATAAGTTGTAACAATTTTTCCTATGAATAAGATCTCAATATTTTCATACTATTATCAGATTGTCTCCATTTGTTCTTGAACTTGTTGATTAGAGCATCAAGGGTGATTTAGTCTTTTTATTGTATGTCTGAAGATGTCTACAATAGAGTTTTTTTTGCAGGCACAACTGAGTTTAGGACTGGTTTTCAGATATGTATGAGTTGGGGTATCAAGGGTATCTCAATCTTGTCTTTTAGTGGATGTTGATTAATGTATTGCTTATTTCTAGGTCTCTTCTAAGGGGAGGGTTAAAGTCCTTTAAATAGGTAATTGCATATCTGAGTACACAAGTGGATTGCTAAGTAGGATATGATCAATGGTGTATGTTTGATGTAAGGCATCAACATATTAGAATGTATTGTCTTCTCTATTCATAGTTCTCTATTGGAGTGATTTATTTTACTTTATTTCCCATTGGATAAGGCACTAGTCTATGAGAGAATTGGGGTATTTCAAGGGTCCATTCAACCCAAAATACTTAAATGAAATCATTTTCCCTTTCATGTTTGATAGGAGGATTTAGGAGTAGTTTTTAGTTTTTAGGCTTACTCTATGAAAGGGGATATTGCACAAGATATGGTCAATATTCACTGAGGTACTTCTTACCTAAATGAGTCTGAAAGCTATTCCATAGTCATATATCTACAGGTTTGTTGTTTTTCAAAAGAAGTCATGTATGTGCAGATAAGGTGTACCTACCTGAGTGATGTGGAGCTCAAAGTGAAGGTCTTTGCACCTTATGTTGTTGGACTTTCCTTGTCCCTTTTCTGTTGATGGTGTTGAGTTTGTTTTCCAAGTTCTCAATCCCACAATTTGGTCCTCAAGTTCCCACCTAGGAAAGGGGGTTGTAAGAAAAACAACCAACATAACCATTGGGGTTCCAACATGTTTTGATTTCTCAAATCCAAATGTCTTTAATATCTCTTTGATGTATTTAGACTAACTGGTGTAGATACCATTATCAAGTTGTGAAACTTGCAAGACAATGAAGTATTTAATCTCACCCATCATTGACATTTCAAATTCATTTCTTATTTGTTCAACAAATGCTCTGCTTAAGTCATCATTACCTCCAAATATTATATTTTCAACAAAGATTTCACCAAGTAGTAACTTGTTTTCTTCATCAACCTTTAAATATACATTATTATTGTCACTTGTTTTGAAAAATCCTATCTTAATGAGATATGAGTGAAATCTCGCATACCATGCTCTAGGTGCCTTTTTAAGTCCATACAGTGCCTTCTTTAGTTTGAAAACCAAGTCTCATCCATCATTCTTCTCAAAACCATCAATTTTTTCAATATAAACCTCCTCTTCTAGTATACCATTCAGAAAAGAAGATTTCACATCCATTTGATAAACCTTGAATTTATTGTAAGATGCATAAGAAATTAGTATCCTTACTCCTTCTAATCTAGAAATAGGTGCAAAGGTCTCACCATAATCCAATCCTTCCTCTTGTGTATATCCTTTGCAAACAAGTCTTGCTTTATTTCTCACCGCTTCTCCTATTTCATCCATTTTGTTTCTAAACACCCATTTAGTTCCAATCACATTATTATCTTACCATTTGGGGTACTAGAGTCCAAGTTTCATAATTCTCTATCATTTCTATCTCTTCTCTCATTTCATTAAACCAATCATCATCTTTCAATGCATCCTTAACAATTTTCAGCTCATACTTAGAAAGTAAGCATGTGCTCTCTCTAGCTTTCCTTATAGTTAATACTCTAGCATTCTTCTGTCCAATTATTTTCTCAAAAGGATGATTTAACTTAACATGCCTGGGTAAGGTAGGCTCATATCTCTATTTCTCAACTTCATTTCGAACAGGTGTACCATCATTTTCTTATTCCTCTTATCTTTGTTCATTTTGTTCAATGGGCTCATCTTCCATCATCGGTTGCATATATGTTATCCTATTGTATTATTCAGGTCTTCTCATGATTTCTTCATCATTTTCATCATAAAAATCATCCACCTTAACATTAGCACTCTCGGTCATCTTATTTGTCCTCTTGTTTAAACACTTGTAAGCCTTACTCTTAGATGAATACCCCAAGAAATTCCTTCATCACTTTTAGCTTCAAACTTTCCTATGTTTTCATCCTTATTAATAAAGAATCTACTACCAAATATTTTGAAATAACTTACATTGGGATTGTGTCCATACCATAGTTCATAAGGTATCTTTCATGTTCCTTTCTTGATTAAAACTCTATTCAAAGTGTATATAGCAGTGCTAAGTACTTCTGTCCAAAACATTTGTTTAACACCCTTTTGTATCATCAAAGTCCTAGCACATTCAACCACTAACATGTTTCCTCTTTCAACTACTCCATTCGATTGTGGTGTCCTAGGAACATACATTTTTCTTTTGATCCCTTCTTCTTCCCAATAGATAACAAATTTGTGTGATGTAAATTGTCCACCTCTATTCGACCTTAAGCATTTTAAGCTCCTATCAGTTTCCTTTTCTACTCTTGCTTTGTAAATCTTGAACATATGAAAAACTTTTGATTTATCTTTAAGATACATAACCCACATCATCCTTGAGTAGTCATCAACAAACAACATAAAGTACTTATCTCCATAATAACTTTGAGTTCTCATAGGACCACATAAATCAATATGCACTAGATCAAGTATATTCTCAGATGTGTAGCTTTTACTATTGAATGTAGAAATAGTAAGATTCCCAAGTTGAAAATGTTTAAAAACAACATTATTAGGTTTTACAAGGTAGGACATACCTCTAACAACTTTCTTCTTACTAACTTTGATCAAGTTATGAAAATTAACATGACAAAACCTCTTATTTCATAACCAATTATCTTCTACCTTTCCAATCAAACATTTCTTAATAGATGGATTAAGTAGAATAAGATACCTCTTGTAAATTCTCCAGTAGAAATCAGCTTTCCTTTTTTTTCTTTATCTTGCATAGTCCTTTACTGAATTCTAGATCAAATCCTTTCTCATTTAGTTGAGAAACACTCAACAGGTTATAGTTCAGTCTTAATACCTGGTAGACATCATCACAGTTTGTAGTGTCATTCAATGCTATAGTGTCTTTATGTTTTACCATATAGGAGATGTCATTTCCAAACTTAATTGATCCTCCATCAAATTATTCAAGCTCAATGAATTTTATCTTTCTATTGGTCATGTGATGTGTGCAACTACTGTCAATAATCCAATTTTTACTTATGTTCAGAGTTGATAACAATGCACTCTCACTACCTTCTATCTTGTCTTCTTTTATAGAAAAAAAGATAATATCCTCAACATCCTCATAATTATCTAATTCGTCATCTATAACACCTTCCTCAACTAGATAATAGGCTTTCCTTCATTTATCCTTATATCTCTTGTTCTTTTCTTTCTTATTGTTCTAGGGGCACCTTGATGCAATATCCTATCTTACTACATGCAAATCATTTCAAGGGTAATTTTCCTTTATACTTCCCCTTTCCTCTCGGTAACCTTTTAGTAAACAAGGCTTCTAATTCTTCTTGTTCTTTTTCCTCAGAAATGATATCATCAATATTACTTCCATAAGATACTAAAGTAGTTTGACTAGTAGGCTCACAATTCCTTCTAGAGTTTAAATAGTCCTTAAATGTTGCATCAGTTCTAAGCATGTTATTATCATAATTTCTCAACTCAAAGGTAGTTAACTTTTCAACCAAATAATCAATAGTAATAAGTAAAGTTCCTAGGGACCTTACTTCTTGCATAGAAGAAACTCTAATTGCATAATATGGCAATAAAGTTCTTAGGATTTTTCTTACCACATCATCTTCAATGATGACTCCACTAGCTCCTCTGATTGCATTCACTACCTCCTTGATTCTTTGACAGTATTGCTCAATATTCTCTTCTTTAGTCATCCTCATGTCATCAAATTTTCCCTTTAAGTTGTCTACCTTATCTTTTTGCACATGTGAGTCTCCTCCATAGACTATTTTCAACTTCTCCCAGATGTCATAAGTAGTGTCAAGATCTTGCACATTGATAAAATATGCATCTAATAAGGTACTTTCTATTGCTTCCATAGTTGCAGTGTGCTCTTGTTTTGACTTCAACTGATTGTAAGACAGGGTTCCATTAGGAAGAACATATTTTGTAGTCACATGATCCAAGTACTAATCACCCATTCCTTTTAGGTACAACTTCATCCTTCCACACCATACTGGGTAACTATCCTTGTTGAACTTAGGACCTTCCTTTCTCATCATCTTGTCAGGATCTTTTCCTCAAGTTGTTAAGCTTCTTCTCCAAGGACCAAAGCTCTGATACCAATTGTTAACCTTACTATGATGAGATTACTGAGGGGGCAGGAAGTTGAATTAGTAATCTACTAATTTCAACATTTAAACACTTTTAACTTAACCAATAAAGAAACAACTTCAACAATCAAATGTAAGTGCACAACCATAAAATATTCAACACAAAGACACAAGATTTTTGGTATCGTGGAAACACAAATTAGGGAAACCATGATGGGGATGGCACCCACAAATTTGTACTCTTCTAAAGTACACCCTGTTGAAGGCTTTTCCCTGTGAAAGACATTTACATATACATGAAAAAATGTAAGGGTAAATGCACAATAATATGTCACCTTTTAGGCTAACTTGATAGACTCAGCCCAGCTAGACTCAACTGAGCCCTACATGAATGAGTACATGTAGGTGCCATGTGGCACCTACATGGCCTCATTGACTAGGCCAAGTACCAATGGTATTAGAAATACAACACAAAGACCCTCATTTGCACATTGAGAGGCTAAAGAAAGTGGGAGTGGATTGTCAGAGCATACTCGGTTGAGTTCTAGGTAGGCCCTTTTTTTTTGAAAAAAAAATAGTGTTTTTAATTTTTCTTGTATTTATATGTAAAAAAAGAATTTTTTTTCACTTAGTATTATAATATATTATTTTTTTCTTTATTTTTATGCAATAAATATTTTTAGGCTATATATTATTAATGTTAAAAACATATAATTTGCCAAAAAATATGAAACTTAAACGTAAACCCATATAATTTACCCAAAAGTTTGAAACTTAAACGTAAACCCAAAACCTAAAAACATATATTATTTACCCAAAATGTAAACCCAAACTTAAAAAAATGTAAATAGTGCAATATGGTTATGTCAATAGTCCAATCAATCCAAGATGTTAGTACTAGAACTCTAGATACTAGGTCACTCTTGATTCACTGTCCACTATATTCATCACTAGAAAGACATGTTGTTCGTACATACTAAGTCACTCTTGATTCATTGACCACTATATTCATTACTAGAAAGACATATGTTATGTAAATGCATTGTTAGAAGCTTATGTCAAAGCAATAAATATCAATAGAGAAATAAGACAAGTAGGAAATAGTCTGAGCTAGTAAACTTAGGAGTAGTGGTGGTCCCTAACCAAATATTGTCCATTTAAATGGAGCCCTAAAAATAATCATATAATCTATTGATGAATCAAGTTCCAATATCATCCATGAAATCATTACACACAAAGCCAAGTAGTGCTTAACAATCAAGCCATAGTGGATCATCCAGGTATTTCTATATTACACCACAAGGTGATCCCCATATTCATGACCTATCTTATGTTGGTAATAAATAGTCAATTTTAAAAAGAAGTTAAACATAGACTATGATCAAGATCAATCAACATTTATATAATTAGTACTAAAAATTATGCTCAACAATCAACTATGATCTCCTACACTCTAAGATTATGATAATACTTGTTATCCCTTTAATAGAGCCAAATACTATACTTAAAAATAATTTAGGAAGAACAAAAAACCTCACCCATAGATTAAAAACATTGCACTTCTTCTCATATTGTTAATAAAAGAATACATATAGTTTCAAAATCAGTTTTATATCCCTTTCTAAAAAAACATCAATAGTATTTTAAGGTAACACAATACAACAACCTATAATCAAGTTTGTTGAATGAGGACAGGGTGATTATAAACATTTTAAGTTTGAATGATCTTAAAATTTTATATCTAGTTATTAAACTTCTAGATAATCTTGTTAGTTCTTGAATGAATTATAAATGTAAGGAACCACAATATGCATTAAAAAAGCACTCAAATATCGTAGTACTATCTTTGTATTATTATTTTCCCCTTAAAAATAGTACTTGGTTCCTTATTTGAAAACTTGAAAATTAGTTGATATTTCTAGTAATGCACAATAAAATTAAGAGGAAGAGGTTTATGAGTGATATGGGGTGTATTAATAGCCATTCAATTATTTATCTATGTTTTGGCTAATGTACCTTTCATAGTGTAATAGTTTAAACTATTTAGCTCTTAATATACAATTAATCATTGTTCACCTAGTTAACAAGAATGTTTGAATTTCCCTTTTTTAATTTTTTATTTAGCATTCTATTATTTGACATCTAGAATAACCAAAATTTTAAATATTCATACAAAAAATTTGATTCTCTTATATTCTTATTGGTTTTTTTTATCACATATTTTAAAACACAAGATGACAATTGTTGGATACATACCTAGCTAGAAATTCTAACAATTTTAGGGTGCCAAATATTAACAAAAAAATAATTGTGTGGCATTTTATTTTGTCAAGCATACAAAACATAATATTTTTTTTTTTAAAAAGAGACACTTCCTTATTGGAAAAATTAACTATGATTTGTTATTGAGATTGAGCTCCTCTAGTTTAAACATGCCTCTAAGCTACAATAAGCTTGATCAACTCAATAAAAATATTATTGTGAGTTTTTTTGAAATATTATTTTTCTTGCAAGTATTTTGAACAAGTTCTATTATTAGTTCTATTGTAAAAGCCTTCAAATTGTAGGAAGAATAGTGTGAAGGAGAGAGAAACTTGGTCATCTGACATTCATATCCTTGGTTCAAATTTAGAAGTTTTGATGGGATCATAATTTGATATTTTATAGATTTCCTATATTAATAAAAAAAATTATAGGTGAACATATATTCTAGATCAATAATGTCACCAACTCTTTGCCTAATTTTCAATACTAGATTAGAAGAGTTGATGGGATCAATAATTTAACATTTCATAGGTGAATGTATCTTCAAGATCAATAATGTCACCAACTATTTATCAAATTGTCACCAACTAGAGGATATATATGATGCTACACATTGTTGTTAGAAAGTCCAATTGTCGTAAAAACTCAACTTGGAACCAATTACACCATAAGTTGGATGTATGAGAGCTAGATAATTTTGATAACAAAGATTGGTTCACTATGTTGTATAATATTGCATTTCTCAATTTGAAGATGAGAATGAGCCACAATTAAAATTGAATGAAGTTCAAGTGTTTCAATAATATCAAAAGGCTCATACTTATAATTTGAGGAGTAATGGATATGTAATAGGCCTAAAACCCCACTAACTATGTCTACTCCACCTAATAGGATATTTAAGTACGCACAAGCTAGATCTATGAAAACACAAATTAAAATCCTTTAAGTTAAAGATCTTGATACATGTAGTTTAGATCCTCTCTATCCTTTATTATTTCCAAAAGGTTTTCATGCTCTTCAATAGGAAACTTCTACTTTTGGTTTCCACGTGACCCATTTTTTGGCATAGTTTTAAACTGCAATTTTGTCACTATTACCAAGTGACTATAATGTAGAACTCTTTGTCCAGGCATGTATTCAATAAATTGAACTCCATTTTTGTCGATATTAGCTTGTTGATAATAGGTGCCTTCAATAACAACCGAACCAATTGGATATTTTTGTCCATCACCATCAAAAATTTCTTGAGGCAACTTGTATTTTTCTTTGGTGCATCTTAGTAGATAATAATCTACACCTTCTGCATTCTCAAGATCTACAACCACAACAAAAATATCACCTATACAATAAATATGTACAAAAATGAATTATATATAAACCTAATAAATCATATGGTAGAAACGTGCACTTGTAATGTAACTAAATTAGAAACACGCACCTGTAACAACTAAATCAAAAACACATTCATAGTCAACTGAATATATAGAATCATGGATGTCTACGTCATTGTCATCATCTTCATAAGGAGGTATTTTGATTAACTCTTTCTGATCCCATTGTGAAATATATCCATTTGCAATATTAACACATTGTCTCAGTGTGTTGTTGTTAAGACAATCTTCACAAAAGCATGATTTATCTCTTAGTTGAATCAGTGGAGGCTTGTGTTGTCCTGTGGTCATCACTTGATGTAAACTTCTAATTCCAACAATTGATTGACAATTGTAAGGATTCGATCGATTGATATCTGGATTGGATAGATTGATATCGCAGTTCAATTATGAAAAATGTGAAATGCATGTACAAGTTGTATGCTATATATATGGACTCAACTTTGAAACACATGTGACAAGTATAATGTAATTTTTAGAATTTGAGTTTGAAAAATGGAAGTTTTAAATTTACCTATCACTTCCCAAAAGTAACATTTGTTGTATTTTATGTCTCGAGTAGCAAAATGATTTCGACACCATTCAACAATTTTCTTTGAGTTCTCTATCATGTTACCTAGAAATATTTAGCAATTGAGTGTGTGTGTGTGTGTGTGTGTGTGTGTCTATATATATATATATATATATATATATATATATATATATATATATATATATATATATATATAATTAGTTTATTTCTAGAAAATGAAGATTAAAGAACGTGTACATACTATACTTGTAAACAAGTTCAATATCAAATGTATGTACCTTGAAGTTCATGTTGTCAGAGTGCATGCTTCACGCATGCTCCCACTCTATCATGCTCTCCTTTTCTATGTCCACTTTCAAATAATTTCCAAAGAAACTTAACATTGTCTATAGCATGTTGCATGGCTAACCAATTCAAGGCTTTTACAAACATAAATTGACCTGCAATTTAAACTTACATAAATGTACACACATGAAAATTTAAATTTTAACTAAATAAATAAATATATAGAATTGAAAGACTTTAAAAGAAAATATAATGTACTTACCCGCACACCCATCAGACTAGATCTAGTGTTGTGAAGAATTTATCCTATGATTCACAAGATTGTTGAAAAACATGTGGAAACAATGAGCCATGTAGCTCCTATCATGAACCTTATCATCAATGATATAGAAATGAACCTCCTTGATGATAATGCATTCATTTTGATCTATACTTTCTATCTCATCCAAATTTAATTATGCATGTCTATAGGTCACATGCACAAATATTGCAACTTGATTAGAATGATAGTATTGACTATGGAGCTCTGATTGAGGGGAAAATGTATAGTTCTCCGCAAAATCTATAACTTAAAGAATACAACTAGGTGGGAAATAATTTTTGGAATCATGAAACTTTTTAGCTTTCCATCATGCACCATGACAATGTTGGATATGTGGATAAACCATAGATCAAAATCTGTCCATGAATTGAAGGTATGGTAATTCACTCTCCTTCAATGCATTTTTTTATTCTTGTCTCATCTTTGTTTGGTATGACTCATATTCAAATCTCTTCCACTGGACTGGTGTTGTAACATCAATATTATCAAATTGTAAAGGAAATTTTTGTAAATTTCCACAATCATTGCATTCATTTTTTATACAATGGACATTGAATTCATTCGAGTCTTCTAATTTATCACATAAACTGGACTTTACAAATTCTATTGTACTTCCAGGAACTATATCTAGATTAACTACTACCATAACCTTTTTATATGATTGCAAGTATAAGTGAAACTCAACATGATTTTGACAAAAACATGTTTCACGAACTTTATTTATGTGTTCGAAGCAAGGGTGCAACATGTCAAACATTCTCTAACCTATTTTCACATCTAAAAATTCTTGTTTGAATGCTTCAAACAATTCACTTTGTGTAGTATCGACAAAATGTCTTGGATGTGAAATCTTCATACCGATCTCTTCATCTTTCATTTGTATAGTGCCCCTTCTATTGGAAGAAACATGAGAGTGGTTGATCCAAAATTCAATGATCCGTCTTCTTACATCTTCATAAATTTTGTCTTTATGAGGAACTCTAAAAATCTATACCCAATTCTTTTCAATGTCCATATCCAATTTATTTCTCTTCCTAATATATTTCTGAACAACTCTTCGAGATACCTTGAGTAAATTAGAAATTGCTCGAACTTGATTTCTGTGTGTCAATCTCTTACTAGAAATCATAGTCATCAACGCTCTTTTAGCAGCATTTGAATACAATCCTACATGATTTGCTCTGTTAACAATGTTCAATGCATCTTGTAAATTTTGAATTATAATTTCTTTTACTTGACCTCTTACAATTTTCCTATTATCAATACCCAACAACTCCAAAACCGGAGTCATTTCTCCTTTCCTAAATAACTTTGCAAATAATTGTGCTTTTCCCACCAAAGATTTATCCTCAAAGTATTCCTTCCACATATTTTTGAGATATAATTTAATAGTGCTTTTAGGTACCTGGTGCTCCGGTGCAATTTGACTGATAAGTGATTCCTCATTCATCTCCATCAAATTTTGCATTGTAGGATAAATATGTATACCTCGACTACTACCAATATTCTCCCCTAGTTGAGTTGTACCTTCTTCAACATCAATCAGTTTCTCTTCGACAAGTTTCGTATGACCTTTCATTTGATCATCCCTTTTACGATCATATTTCCTTGTTCTAGTCCTTTTATTTCCCATTTCTCAAATATCTAAGCAAGAAATTATTTTTTTCTTTAATCTTTCTTGACTGAAAAACTTGCCTTCACACTCTTCCGAAAACAAAATGCCTTTGTAGCTTCCCCGAAAAAATGCCTCCTAGCTTCAAAAAACCCTTATATTCTAAAATAAGAAATGAAATTTGTAATTGATGTATTTTGTTTTTAAAAAATAACTTATATATATACCCTTCTATTTGAAAGGGTGGGTCACCCACACGACCACTCATGGGGGCCCGACCACTAAGGGTACTCGGGCCAGTAGGACTCAGTCGAGTCCTACTCGTCTGAGTTAGCCTTAGTTGAGTTGGCCTAGGTGGCATGCCATGTTGGTAGCCAAACCTCCAAAAACACAAAAAATCTAGAAGTTTGCACTTTTGTTGTTCCTTTCTCTGCTAAAAATAGAAAATGTCAGAAAACTAAAATACCCTTTTCTAGATCTCGGAACTATGATTCTAAACATATAAAGTTTATATTTTTTCAACTACAAAACGTTAAACAAATTTTCTAAAAACTACATGTAGGTATATTAAGCTTTGAGAAGTTGTTGATTCAAAAAATATAGGAAAATGCAAAATCAATTCAAAAAAAAATTAAAATCATATACAACACTAGAGAAGATAGTCCTCTTCAAAAATATGTAATTTATTTGGTTTTTGGTATAGTTTTGATAGGGGAAAAGTGGCGAGAGACAAAAACTATTGATTTCAGGTAAGTTCAAATTTGAATACTTATAACGAGCAAACTATAGATCGAAAACACTTCTTTCTTTTTTCCTACACTAGATATACATGTCATCTAAAACATATTATGAAATTGGAGGAAAAAACAATGTTTTACTTATAATGATTTGACTGGGAGTAAACTCCCTAATTTGTAGAATATTTTAGGAAATGAAAAATAGACCTAAAAAATTAAAAAATATATTAATTTTTGTTCAAATTAATTTTTAAAAATTATAGGCATAAAATTAATCCTATTTCACACATTTCATCATTTTACATCATGTTCAAATTCTCAACAAAAATGTGACTTTTATGCCCTTAAAGTTTTTCAGTTTTGGTGTTGTTAGTCTTTTCCTTTGTAAAAGGGTGACAATTTATTGTTCTTTTACCCATAACCTTGTGAGAGGATTTACCTAATGCTCATAAAAATATTGTACCTTATGAGAGGACTTAGAACACTTTATTACAGTGCCACCATACAAGATTTACAATACAATGAAGATCTGTCATGAACTACCTCACTTGAGGATTTCCAAAACTCTGCTATAGCTATCAGGAAACAATAGGTAAGAATGATCTGTGAAATAGAAACTTCCTTCACTTTATCAGATCCTCTATATCTCAAACAACATTCTTCACACTCCTCTCTAACGCTTGGCTGGATCACACTTGCTGTCTCTTCTTCCTTCTTCAATGACACACAATCAACAACCACTTCACCATCTTCTTTTTCTAGCTTATACTACATTCCTTTGCTCTTAGGTTTCCACAACCATAAAAAACCCTAAAATGTAATACCTTTTCAATCTGACCATACACTTGGCTTCATATCACACATCTCTATGTCCAATTTGAAATTTACTAATTGCGCCTTTTCATTTTCAGATTCAATCAAGAAATTAAATTATTGCAAGTAGTTTCCTTCTTGACCAATCAGTTTGCTCAAATCATCTTTACAGCTCATCTTGATAATATAACCATAAAACATTTTTTCCCAGCTATCCATCCACATTCTCCATTGAAGTTTGACCAATAAAATTTGACTACAACATCAATTTAAATCACCAATACCAATCAAACCATTAGCCTCTTAGAAACTTAACATTTTTTAAATATCACTATTTATCCTTTGAAATATCCCATATCTTTTCTCAAAATGAATCGCGGTTCTAGGATTAGCGTATAACAAATTTAGCTAACCTTCATAAAATAAATGATCACCAAAATAATCAAACACAACCATAATGATACAATTATCATATTCATGTTAATTATCATCTTAACCATTTCACTGTCTCTGATCACCTCCACTAAATCTATCTCACCAGCCATCACCAACAAGTTAAGATTTTACAGGTAGCACCCAAACATGATTCCAAATGCTTTTGTAAAATAATACCTTTACATATTACCATTCACATGGTGTATTCCATGATCATCACCAGAAGCTTATAAAGTTAATAGTTGACATCAATGACAATACCATAACTGATCATTGCTCAACCAAACCTATCATGTCTCGTCATCAAATCATTTTCTAAACTATTTTACCTTACACATATGATCAACCACTTCATTCACTTCATTATTCTTCATCAGTTATGCCAACATAATCAATAGTTGGATAAGTGTACCATGATCACTTCCCTCTGAATTTTTGAGAAGGTACAACTCCCTTAGTATGATCTTGAATGATTCAACTAATCTAACAAAGACACGCACTTTTAACTAGAAAGTATGTAAGGCCACTCAAATCATTCTTAGATGAATATTTTAAGAAAGATTCAAAGTGGTGCAAGAGCACCCAATGAACACTCCCCACTCTTCACAACTTTTAGATTGATAGGTTAATTTTTAATAAGCCAACTTGTAAGACCTAGTCACCCTCGGTGTAGTTATAAACTATGGGTTTTGACTATGGTCCAAAGACACATTTAGGATGTTAGGTTTCCTAGGTGTCTTTTAAGATGTTTACAATAATGTAAGGCATTAGGCCTATAAGCTTGTTAAGAGAAAGAATGCAACATTTTCTAAAAGTTGCAAATGTAAAAGAATGTTGTTGGCAACTTCCTTGAAAAGTTGCTACCGACCTGTTACACAACCGCCCAATGGTCACAACCTTTGAAAAATGGTTGGATCCATTGAGGAGATTCTTCATATAGCCCTTATAGGTAGGTGGAAGATAGGGATAGGTGTTGAATAGTAAGGAAACTCTATGTAATTTTTGCATTCAATCAATAAAAGATCCCTATTTTCTCTAATTCTGGATTTGAAACACTTTGTGTATGGATTTGTACGGAAGTACAAAGAAGAAATTTGATTGATTCAATACATGCTATGAACTAGGACTCTGATGTGTTTGATTTGAATCCATTTTAAGATTGGAATCAAAAGTTAGAAGATTCAGTTTATTCGAGTTTTCAGGAAAACCTCCTGAACCAGGGTTTTGGTCGAGGATGCCCTAACTTGTTTTTTCTTCATGGGGTTCCCATGCGAAGTTTGGAAATGCAACTAGGGGCAATGTATTTTAGTTCCTCAAAATTGTAGAAGAAGGGGGATTGTTTGGAGAAATTTTTTTTTAGATTCTAGACCAAGCATCTCTATGTGCTTGGTTCAGGAAATGAAGAACTGAAGTGACAAAAGCACTTCAGGGGTGGATAAAAGCAATCTAAAGATAGATTGTTTCCTTTGTGGAATTCCCAACACCATTGCATTTGGTAGTCAACCTTGAATAACCAATTGGTGAAGTTTTCTTTCATCAACCGAGTCAATTAGCCCTATTAGGACTAGTAGACCAGGAGTTGTTGAGTGTTGTTCTTTGTGGTTAGGATCTTAGGATCTAGAGGTTTGTTACAAGTCAATAAAGGGTGTCTGAACATACTTTTTTCCATATACTTCTTGTAAGAATCTAGAACTAGAACCCTTGAACCTCATTGGAAGGCTACAAGCTCAGCAAGGTCTAAACTCTTGGACTTGTTATTTAAATCCTATTGTGTTTTTGGAAATCACTCCCATAATAGACATTTCATTTGTGTATGGAACCTTTCCACCCCCTTACCAATTCTATAGGTTCCCATCTGAAAGATAATTCAACAAGGCATTTTGCGGTAAGCATTACCGAGCATCAAGAAACTACTTGGTAAAGCTATCGAGTCTACTCGGTTAACATAGGCACCGAGCAACGACCGAGTATCAACTGAGCACTAGTAGAACCCGACGGAGTATAAGCCAGCTAGAGACACTAAATCCTCCAGTGATGATAGTGTAATTGTGTGTTTTATAGGATCTTCTAAAGGTGTAGAGCACTCTCCTAAGCCCACTCTAGGTTCAGAGTAACACCGAAGGTCTCACCATTTACCGAGCTACCTAAATAGGAGAGAGCTTTGCGTCACAAAGGAGCATATCATAAATACAAAGAAACATAGTTATCTACTACATACGGTTTCATAATTGATAAACATCCACTCATTCTAAAACAATAAATATCAACATATCGAATGAATTAAAATACTCTCACATGAATATCCATTAAATGAACTCAAACACACAGATTTGAATTCTTTCCATATATTTCATTAAACTGTCATCGCATCATAGGCAAAAAGAAACTTATAGTTTTAGAAGTTTTCAGATATCATATCCAAAACAGAAACTCCAAAAAAGTAAATTACCCCCCCTATTTTTTTTTGAACCCTTAATTAGTTTATTTAAAGCTAGATATAGTCTTTTTGGTGTAACCAGAGAGGTCTCCCTAAAAAATTGAGCTCTCAACAAACAATTATATAACCAAAACATTGTTTTCAGGACATGGGTCCCTAGTATTCAACTTAAAATAGGAAAAGATAACTAAATATCTAAATTAGATTCTTTCTCAGCAGCTTGATCTCCCTCCAACATGGCGCCATGTGTGGATTTCCAATTTTTTTACTCATTTACAAGATCTTGGATGGCTAGAACATTGGAGTTCTTCAGATTGAGGAACCAAATTTTCCAGGCTTCTTTTTCCCATTTTAACTTCACTACCTGGTCCAAGTGTTTAGAGAGCTGATCAACATAGAGGTACAACATAGACTCAATTCATGCCACCTTGGTGAAGTATGTTGGTGTATGGTTCCCCTCCATCTTAATTGATTCCATAGTCATTTCAAATGCTCTGACCACAACATCCATGTCCTTCTCCACTTTTCCATCATGCCATATATATGTGGCATTTATAGCCTTGACGTCATTTGCTATGATTTCCTATAACTCTACCTCTATCTCCATTCCTTTAGCCTCTGCTATAGCTTCTCTACACGTAGAGTTCTACCAACCAATGCTCTTTTTGAGGGGAAAAAGCATGCATTCATCTACCATTTCCAAAGGCCTTTCTCCTAAGAACTTTGGTGTCTTGTACTTCTCAATCTCATAGATTTGGTTGAGCACAGCAGCCCATTTTGATTCATCGACCTCCCACATTCAGATTTGAGTCTGTAAATCCCCAAGTAATGCCTCCACATCATCAAACACACTCAAGATTCCCAGATGAACTTTCTTCCATCTTTGATTACTCTTTTAATCCAATCATCCACAATAGTAGCTAGTGCCTTACTTCATTTAATTTGGTTCAACAACTTTTTTCTTTTAGGAGAAGTGGGGTCAAATGTTTGAGGTTCTTGGGCTAAGGGAAGCAGTCCAAAATTGCTAAAGGTTTCGATGTATTCTTCCATGGATCTGATTATTTTCTTTAGTTCCTTCTTGTCCCTATTTTCCTTCCATGAACAGGTTAACATCTAGTTTGTGGATTCTTCAAAGATGTGATTATTTGCATCTTTGTTCATGACTCCTAGGTCAACCTTCTGAATTTCAAAATTGTTAACTGTTGAATCTTTCCCTTCATCCTTAGGTTTATACATAGCGACAATAGCATACCATCATGGTGCAGGAGCACCTTCTTTTTAGCTAATGTTTGCAAGTATTTTGCTGTGTGGATTTCCCTAAGGTCATGTCGACCATGTTTGTGGGATCCATTTGGATATGAAGTCCTATAAGGTCTTAGGTAGAGGTGATAGTCTCTTAGTCCTACCTTAGGATAATTAGGTATGTTA
The DNA here is from genome assembly GCA_027943335.1 of Chamaecyparis obtusa. Taxonomy (NCBI): domain Eukaryota; kingdom Viridiplantae; phylum Streptophyta; class Pinopsida; order Cupressales; family Cupressaceae; genus Chamaecyparis; species Chamaecyparis obtusa. The sequence continues at coordinate 927,491 of BSBK01008869.1, forward strand.
TGATGTCAGGATTTGTCTTTGAGGTTTTGAGCATTGGATATGAATTTTAGGTTCTAGATATACCCTAGGACCCTTTGATAACTTCCTAAGTTCATTTGGAAGGAAGATGCAAAAAGTTGTCATTTTGTTGTAAAAGTTGCTTAGCAACTTTTGAAAAGTTTCTCAGCCTAGTTATCCTTAAGACCTTAATCAATGTTTAGGGGCTTAAAACCTCCCCTAATCCTAACCTAATAATATTTATGCATGCATGGGCTCATATCCCAAGGTTGGAAGTCATACTATACAGAGGATCTACTTTGAGAATGTACATAGTCTAGTTTTTGGAAGGAGATTTGTAAGAACAGTGAATGAATGAAGGAATAATGAGTTAGATTTTGATCTATTTGTGGATGTGTAGTGTTAGTGTGTGGATCTATTTTACATTCTTGCAATTACTTTAGGTTTTGTTTATCATTTCCTTGTCTAGTGTTAATTCTTCACAGACTCCTGGTTCACTGGTTTCTACTGAGGAGCTTGAGAATATGAGGGTCTAACTCACTATCCCACTGTCCAATCTATATGAACTTTTGGGGATAGTGAGTAGACCCCATGTATGTAACATACATGGAAGGAGGGGCCTTGGTATGCATGCAAAGCATTTTTACAATCCAGCCCTAGGTGAGCCCGGCTAGGAAGGATTGAATGAAGAAGGGCAATAGCTTGCAGAGGAGAGATGGAAGCTACATGGTAGGATTTGGAGATCTTTGGAACATCCATTTCCAATATCTAGATGCAAGAGGAAGAGCTTATCAATCCATCTGATTAGTCAAAACTATATTTTACTTCACTGAATCAGGAATAGGCCTAACTCCACTAAAAAGACCTATTTTTAGTAAGGGGGTTGTACGGCCTTGGAGGGACCCAAAAACTCTAGAATCCATGAGGTGTTACCTCATATAGAAGGGATCAACAATTGGTTTTCAGGGTCCTTTGGAAGAATTCAGGGGTAAAGCCCTATATTCTTGGAGAGGAGGCATAATTGAGCCCTTCCTTACAGCCCTATTTTACAAAGGAAGTACTAAATTGGTAAGAAGAATGGGTGAAGTAAAGATTGGAATAGGTGTATTGGCACATTTTAAGACACTTTCCCACACCTCCTTGGCTCTGCAAGATACCTAGTCCATTGGGAGGTGTAATACCCTTAGTCTAGCTTAAGGGTCACTAGGTGCATGAGGAAGCCTAGTAGTAAGAAGTGGTGTTTGAGTTTATGAATCACCTTTGATAGTTTGGTTGGGCCTAAGACCAAGGGATTGAGCCATTCAAGGAATCCTATAGGTCATTGGTGTAGGTGGATACACTTGAGGGCCACTAGGTGAACCTAGAGCAAGGGCTTGTGATAAGCTCCTTCCCAACTGCCCTATCAGATTGGTATCAGAGCCCCAAAAATTTTTGGGATTGCATAGTGCATGTCAAATTGTGAATCCAGTGGGTCTTCAATAATAGTGACCAATGTGGAGTTAGCCAAGAAGGTTGAGGACCAAGAGTTGGATAATAGGATGTTAAGGGAGAAGATAGCTCAATTAGAGCAAACATTGAGTGAAGTACAATTGAAGGCTAAAGAAGTTAGTGAAAAATTAGATTGGAGAGAAGCAAAGGAGAATGAAGTACCTAAGGAGGATAAGACTCTAGAGCCAGACCTTGTATTTCTTGAAGAACCACTTCTAAAGGCATTGAAAGCCATGAATAGAAAATCTCTAGAGGGGATATCATTGTTCAGTGGTAAGATGGAACCAGATCTAGTCATGGACTGGATAGAGGGCATAGAAAATCACTTTTAATGTGATGGAATCAATGAAGCACAAAAGGTAAGGATAGCCAAATCTAGACTTAGAGGCTCTGCCTTAACATGGTGGAAGTTTGTTCAAACAGAGAGAGAAAAGGAGGCCAAGAACCCAATCTTGTCTTGGAAGGGCATGGTAAACAAAATTAGAGAAGCCTACATGCCTAATGACTATGAGATTCAACTACACAAGAAGAGGCAAAGTTTGAGTCAAAAGGACCTAGATGTGAGTTCCTACACTGAGGAATTCCAAAAGCTTTGCATGAGATCCAATGTGGCAGAGGATGAGATTGTTAAGGTAGCCAGGTATTTGAATGGCTTAAAGTGGAGCATTCAAGAAGAAATGATTCTTCTCAGTCCTAAGGCAATGCACCAATGTTATCAATTAGCTTTCAAGATTGAATAAAAAGGTAAGAGGAAGCAAGATCAAACCTCCAAGAATAGAGGTAGAGGAAGAGATCAAAGGGGACATAGAGGAGGCTACCAAGGTAGAGGAAATGAGCACAAGGGCCAAGGAGACTCTAAACCAGTAGAGCATGCTAGAGAATCATCTTCTAGAGGAAGTTTTGGTAGAGGAAGAGGACACCAAGGAAGATCAAATAGAGGAAGAAGTTCAGGCAGGGGTAGTTCATATTTTTCTACCATGAAGTGTTATTATTGTGGACAATTAGGACATCCAACATATAGGTTCCCGGACAATCCATCTTCTTCTAATTCAAAAAAGAGAGTAGCATACACCCAAGAAGACACTTCAAGTATCAAGTCATCAAAGGTTAGCCATATTGAATTAGAGATGGGTGAGAATCTCATGTTTAGAAGGTTTCTCATAAGGCAACCAGCCAAGGAAGAATCAAAGCATATGAGAGCACTCTTTAGAGTGAAATGCAAGATCATGGGTAAAGTATGCAAGGTGATTGTTGACTCTAGTTCAACTGACAATATTATAGAAGAGGAGGTAGTGAAGAAACTTAACCTTCCCAAGGTACCTCACACCAATCCCTATAAGGTGACATGGCTCAAAAAGGGCCAAAGTGTATTGGTTAATGAACAAGCATGGATTGAATTCTCCATTGGTGGTTACAAGGATAAACTATTGTGTGATGTACTCCCTATGGATGCATGCCACTTATTGCTTGGAAGGCCTTGGAAGTTTGATAGAGAGGCCATCTACAATAGTGAGGACAATGCTATTACCTTCAAGAAAGATGGGAAAGCCTTCAAACTTCAGTCCTTACTAGAGAGAAATCCAAGACTCCTAGTGTACTATTAAGAAGTGGAAGAGAGATGATAAGTGCACTCCAAAAGAAGGATAGTGCAGGGTATGCTATAGTGATCAAGCCAAAAGAAGAGGAGAAGTCTATTAAAGCACCACTACTAAGTGAAATTTAGGAGATACTTAGAAAGTACAAGGATATTGTAAGTGATGAAGCACCTGCAGCCCTACCACCTAAGAGGTCCATAAGTCATCAGATTGACTTCATTCCAGGAGCATCATTTCCAAACAAGGTAGCATACAAGCTTACACCAGAGTAGAATCAAGAGGTGGCTAGACAAGTCCAAGAGCTATTGGATCAAGGGCTCATTAAGAAGAGCATCAGCCCATGTGTTGTACCAGTTGTTCTAGCATCTAAGAAGGGTAGAAAATGGAGGCTTTGTACTAATTCAAGGGCAATTAACCAGATGAAAATAAGGTATAGGTTTCCCATACCTAGAATAGAGGATTTGATGGATTGTTTGGGAGGATCACAATACTTCACCAAGATGGATCTTAAGAGTGGCTACCATCAGATCAGGATTAAAGATGGAGATGAGTGGAAGACAACATTTAAGACTACTGAGGGTCTATATGAGTGGCTTGTAATGCCATTTGGGCTTACTAATGCCCCTAGCACATTCATGAGGTTAATGAATGAAGTGCTCAAGGATCACATAGGAAGATTTGTGGTGGTATATCTTGATGATATACTCATCTTTAGCAAGACTAAAGGAGAACACTTGGCACATGTGGAGACTGTACTCAAGAGGCTGCATGAAGAACAGTTAGCAATCAATCTAGAGAAGTGTGAATTTCTCAAACAAGAGATAGTTTATTTGGGTTTTGTGGTATCCAAGGGTCAATTGGAAATGGATCCAGACAAGGTGGAAGCAATCACAAATTGGTCTACACCAACCACAGGGATAGAAGTAAGGATTTTTCATGGGCTTGTATAATTTTATAGGAAGTTCATAAGGAACTTTAGTGGCATATGTACACCAGTCATAGACATGATAAAGGGTGGAATGAAGACTAATTTTAGATGGAAATTAGAAGCCAATAAAGCATTTGAAGAGTTGAAGCAGCAAGTAGCAACCCAACCCATCCTCCTATTACCTAGTTTTGACAAGCTATTTACTTTGGAATGTGATGCAAGTGGCATAGCACTTGGAGGAGTGTTAAGCCAAGAAGGTAGGCCCATAGAATTTTTCAATGAGAAGCTTAATGAAGCTAAGAAGAAGTATTCAACATATGACTTATAACTATATGCATTGGTTCAGTCACTTAGAAAGTGGAGACATTACCTTCTTCCCAAGGAATTTTTAGTGTTCATTGATAATCAGGCACTTAGCTACATAAACACTCAAGAAAAGTTGAGCAATATACACCTGAAATGGATGGAGTATTTGCAAGCCTTCACCTTCACCATCAATCACAAGAAGGTACATCTAAACAAGGTAGCAGATGCACTAAGCAAGATATTGCTGACAGTCCAAGAAATTCAATTGCAAAGCATTGGCATTGAAAGTTTTAAGGAACTCTATGGTGAGGATGAAGACTTCTCTGAAGAATAAAAGGTATGTTCTGAATTTGAAAACCATTTTCATAGTCCATTCTCTTAATACACTTTGTAGAGTGGACTATTGTTCAAGGGAATCAACTATGTGTTCCCAAAGGTTCAATGAGAGAGAACCTCATTCAAGAGAAGCACAATGGAAGTTTGAGTGGACATTTTGGTATCAACAAGACATTGGAATTGGTGCAGAGATTCTACTATTGGCCCAAGATGCCAAGGGATGTGAGGAGATATGTGGAACAATGTGTGGAAAAGGGGGAGCTAGAAATGCAGTTTTTTACTAACCTTTACCCATTCCAAATAGGCCATGGGAATGCATAAGCATTGACTTTGTGGTAGGTCTCCCTAAAACCAAATCAAGATTGGATAGTGTGTATGTAGTGGTGGATAGATTCAGTAAAATGAGTCATTTTCTTCTTTGTAGGACCACTCATGATGCGAGCTACATAGCTCATTTGTTTTTCAAAGAGATTGTGAGGATTCATGGTTTTCCTTTAAGCATTGTGTCTGACAGGGATGTGAAGTTCATGAGTCACTTTTGGAAGACTCTATGGAGGAGGCTAGGCATAAACCTATCCTTTGGGTTAGCATACCACCCCCAAACGGATGGGCAAATAGGGATAATAAACAGGGTACTAGGAAACCTATTGAGATGCCTCACTAAGGAGTATGGACAAACATGGGACATGATCATTCCACAAGTAGAGTATTCCTATAATGACAATGTAAATAGGACCACAAGGAGGAGTCCATTTGAGATAGTGTATGGAATGCATCTAAGAGGGGTGTGTGAGATCAGAGATCTAGGAACCATGGAGAATAAGAGTGTCCATGCTGAAGACTTTTCTTAGACCATGAAGGAAGTACAAGAGAAGGTTAAGAAGACAATCATGGAAGCCACTCACAAGCTCAACCAAGGTGGACATGACAAGAAAGGACATACAATTCTTAATAGGATACCATGTCATGGTTCATCTCAATAATTCAAGGCTGCAAAAAGGGATACCAACCAAGCTGCAGATGAAAAGAATGGGGCCTTGTAAGGTGCTAGCTAAGTATGGCAACAATGCCTACAATGTAGAACTCCCGGCAGGCCTGAACATCTCACCAGTGTTCAATGTAGTAGATCTAATCAAATTTAAGGGACCATTACCAAAGGTCAATCAGGGTAGGGAAGATATACTTGAAGACCTCAAGGATACATTCCTACCTTATAGAGAGAAACCACAAGCTGAAAGGGTCCTTGCATCAAGAGTAAACAAGAAGACAAGGAATAGGGTATACATGGAGCACCTCATCAAGTGGAAAAGGTGTCCTGAGTCTAAAGTGTGATGACCCCTTTTCCTATCGCTTGACTTGAGTTCTATAAATTAGTACAAGTTAGGCGTAACTTAGGAAATCATCTTAAAACTATTCAAATACTCTATGTTAACCATTACTACTCATAAGAAACACAACTATTAAAGCTCATACATTAGATTTGATATTTAGATCTCTAGGATATAGGGATCTTTCTCCTTCTTTACCAAGGTTACTATGGGGTGGAAGACTTATCGTGCTCTGGGCGCATGAAATGGGCTACAAGCGGCTTCCCTCAAGGCTTAACCCCAATGTTGGGACAGCCCGACATGTGCCCAAAATTACTCTGCCTCTCCCTTCCACAAGCTCCTACCCTAAAGTATTATAGTAAGGAAAAGAGGGATAGACCCTACATTCTATAATTTAAATACTTAAAATTCAATTGCACCTTTATTTCCATAATTTCTTATACATTTGGATTTCATGAATATATATATATATATATATATATATATATATATATATATATATATATAAAATAAGATAATCATTTATATATTTAATAAACTATATATATATGGTTTATTTAATAAACTAATCATTTATAATATTTTATTTCCCACGGTTATAGATTAATTGCATGTTTATATTGCTTATTAAATGAATATAATACTACTGGCATTAACAAGTTATTACCCATGGTTATATACTAACCGAATGTTATGACACGTACCTTTACAAGGTACTCTGCGTATTGATGTGATTGTGTATGTGGTACACCAAATGAACCGTATTCGCTTTTCCTTTTTCTTTTCGTTACCTTTCCTTTTTGGATCACATTCCCCATTTGTATATGTCCAATCGGTGCGTTCATTTGGTACATGCCCTTTGACGTGGACTAATGCCGATAATTACATTTAATATTTATTATAATGTATATGTATCATAATAACTTTGTTTAATAGTAATATTATTAATGTATAGTTATTAATAGTATTAATAATATTATTAATACTATTAATGTGTAGTAATATTATTTTATGGATCAATATTAGTATTATATTGATTGATTAACATTATGTTATTATAGATTAATATTAAATTAATGATCTCTATTAATTAACAATATTGATTCGATGATATTAATATTAATAATATAATATCTATAATTTATATATGTATATTTTAATTAGTGATCTAGATTAATAGTATTTGACTCACCAATATATTATTAATATTAATTATTGTTACTCTTAACACAATAGTTGATTATTGATTAACAATCATATCTATCATTTTAATTATATATTATATCACAACAATGTATTATAGTTTGTATTAATAATAGATTTATCATCAGTCTATTTATTTGAATTATTATTGTTATTATTAATATTAATAATATTAATATTATATATAACAATTATTGGTATGAATTGGTTCTGTAAGGACTCAATAATATTTAAATCGAGTTTACTCATTTACATTGTCAATTAGGGCTCATGACAGAAGCAACATGGGTAGAAGAGGCTAACTTCAAGAAGGCTGGCATAGACACTTCTATCCTCTCCTCCACTAAGTCTTAATTTCTCTTTTGTGTAGAGGGGGGAGTATGGTGCAGGAGCACCTTCTTTTTAGCTAATGTTTGCAAGTATTTTTCTGTGTGGATTTCCCTAAGTTCATGTTGACCATGTTTGTGGGATCCATTTGGATATGAAGTCCTATAAGGTCTTAGGTAGAGGTGATAGTCTCTTAGTCCTACCTTAGGATAATCAGGTATGTTATGATGTCAGGCTTTGCATTTGAGGTTTTGAGCATTGGATATGAATTTCAAGGTCTAGATATACCCTAGGACCCCTTGATAACTTCCTAAGTTCATTTGGAAGGAAGATGCAAAAACTTGTCGTTTTGTTGTAAAAGTTGCTTAGCAACTTTTGCAACTTTTGAAAAGTTGCTCGGCCTAGTTAACCTTAAGACCTTAATCGGTGTTTAAGGGCTCAAAACCTCCCCTAATCCTAACCTAAGACTATTTATGCATGCATGGGCTCATATCTTGAGTTTGGAAGTCATATTGTACGGAGGATCTACTTTGAGAATGTACACAGTCTGGTTTTTGCAAGGAGATTTATAAGCACAGTCAATGAATGAAGGAATATAGAGTTAGCTTTTGATCTATTGGTCAATGTGTAGTGTTAGTGTGTGGATCTTTTTTACATTCTTGCAATTAGTTTAGGTTTTTTTTATCTTAAAGGGTTCATCCACAATAATTGGCCTTAAAGGTAAGACTGCAAGTTGTGGCTTTCTTGTGAATAACTAACATTTTTCATAATTTATAACATATGAGTAGGCATCTTTGAACATGCCCATCCAATAGAAATAATTTTGGAGGATCTTAAAAATTGTGACCATTGAAGATAAATGGCCCCCACACGCTTCTTCATGAAAAGTCTTCATTAGTTGTTGTTGTTGGCCTCCATCAACACACCTTAGGAATGTTCCATCAATACCCTTTTTCTATAAGATTCCTTGTGAAATCACATATTTCCCTTCATTTAGTCTCAGATTATGTTTTTTTTAGATGTGAGGTGCTCTAGACAATCCCCATATGTCAAGTAATAGGCAACATCAGAAAACCATGAATCTTTTAAACTTACCAATAACACATAAGGAGATTCTTTTGTTGTTTCTTCTAAACCTTCCACATTCTTAGCCATAAGCTTGCACAAAACCCTCCCTCAAACCAATTTAGTAGGCTTAATCGTCAGATCATACTCTTGAATCTTTGTTACCCAAGTTTCTCTCTTGTTCATTCCAACCTCCTACTACGTTAGTATGCTTTTTGTTGCACTTTCTGGTACATACACAATTGAGTGGGAATGAAGGATATAGTACCTGGAGTGTTTTACTGCTTTGACAATGGCAAAAGCTTGTTTTTTGACTGGTAAAGACTTGAGTTCATGCTTCTTCAGTGGAGTACTCATGAATGCGAAGACCTCTAAGGCCGGATTTACTACAAATTTCTAGCAGAGGGGTGTCATTTTCACATTTACTATTCACGGAGAGCATTAGACCCCAGTGTTGGAGGGAACCCCTGACGACTTTGTGATGACCTTGTTGACTTTGTCCTCCTTGCCTTCTATTTCATCTCCTTCGACTGTCGTATATTCCAGGTACACACATTTTTCTTTTTCTTTTTAAATTATTTTTTATTGTAAATTATATGTTTATAAATTATTTTAGTTCATTTTTTAATTTTCAAATAGTTATTTCATTTTTGGTATTTTTTAATTTTAAAAAATTAGGTTTAAGTTACAAAATTATGTTAGTAGATGTTCGAAAATACTAGAAAATGCTAGAAAATGCTAGAAAATACTAGAAAATGTTAGAAAATACTAGAAAATACTAGAGAAAATGTTAGAAAATACTAGAAAATGTTAGAAAATACTAGAAAATGCTAGAAAATACTATAAAATGTTAGAAAAAACTAGAAAATTTTAGATTTTTAGTAATCTTATTGCTTGTTTTTAAATTAGTTTTAATTAGTAATGTCAAAATGTTAGTTTTAAATTATTTTTATTACAAAATTTTAAAACAAATTAAGAAAATTTGGAAAAATTTAAAACCTTAGGAAAATTTACATAAACTTGAAACTTTAGGAAAATTTAGAAAATTTTGAAACCTTTGAAAAAATTAGAAAATTATTACAAAAATATTAGAAAATGAACTAGAAAATTTTAAAAATTTTGTCTCTCCCCATGTGCCCATTACAACTCTCTCACCAAACTCCTTAATACTCTATCCACACCCTCTTAAGACACTCTCTCTCTCCATGTCTATTAAGACTTTATTTATTTCACGTACTACTGTTTGACACTAATTAAGAATCTCTAACCAAACCGCTTAAGACACCCCCCACCCCCTTAAAATCTCATCGCACTTTTTAACACTATATGTATCCACATTTAAGACTCCCTCTCTCTCTCTCTCCCTCTCTCTCTCTCTCTCCTAGGACTCCCTCTCCCCAACCCTTATTACTCGTTCTCTCTCTAGGACTCTCTCCCCACCCCTTATTACTATGTCCTCTTAGGACACTCTAACCCCACCCCTCGCACTCTCTCTCTCTCTCTCTCTCTCTCTCTCTCTCTCTCTAGGATGCTCTCTCCCCACCCATTATTATTGTCTCTCCTCTTAGGCCACTCTCACCTCACCCCTTATTACTCTCTCTCTCTCTCTCGAGGAATTTATCTCTTTAGGACTCTCTCTCTCTCTCTCTAGGACTTTCTCTCTCTAGGACTCTCTCTCTCTCTAGGAATCTCTCTCTCTCTCTCTAGTAATTTCTCTCTATAGGACTCTCTCTCTCTCTCTACGATAATGAGATTCATTTTAAAACACCAAAGTCTTCCTATGATAATCCTATGTGTAAGGTACAGACAAGAACTTAAAAACTCTACAATCATAGATAGGTCAAATTTTATTACTTTTAGACGTATGGAAGCAAAGACACTAAAATATAAGTGGAGGCACCAATCCACAAACTACAAATTCTTTGAACTAAATGCAAACCCACTAATCTATAATTGGAAAAGCTAACCTATTGGTGGATACTACAATTAGCAAAGATGCTAATTTGCAAGTAAACACACCATTTCAACGAAGGTATTGATCTATAGTTAGTGTTGCCAATCCAACAACAATAGAGGTGTTGAACAACAAGAAAGGGTGTTGGTTCTCAAAATTTCTTTAAAAATGCAACGTTAAACCTACAAATAGTAATGTCTACTAAACTAATATGATACAACTACATCACTTTCAATGTCGAAGTGTCCAAGTTATGAATTGTTGAAGTTTACAATGTTCAATCCAAATACATTAAGATTACAATTTTACAAGAATGAGAAATAAGAGGTACAAGAGAAAGAAATAATGAAGTAGCTCGTGGAGATAGCCACACATCCCATGCTTCACATAGGAAAAATTCAAGGGGGATGAAAGGATTACACACACAATACATGAAGTATACACATCAACAGGATTAACATCACTATCAAAAGAGTGAACACATTATTATCTCACAAGTTAGTACTCAAGTCTACACAAGGCATTAAATTCTAGAGCGTAGAGGAGGGGGTGTCATTGTATGTGCTCAAGAAAATACATTCTCTCATATAGATGAGAATGATGATCATCAAAGAACCAACATCACATTAATAAGCATGCCTCTCTAGAGAAGCCCGTATGTGCTCCATGTGAGGGAATGCCTTCCCAAGTCACCCATAGCCTTGTTCTAGCGCTCATGGCATGCTTAGGGAACCTATTATCTTATTAGTGTTTTCCCTACTAATTTTATTATGTTTTCCCTCATTCAAAAGACTCCCCTCACTACAATTAAGCCTACAATCCACTTACAGGTCACAAATGCATTGGGAGCCACTCGTTAAACTCACTTTAAGACCTCACCCTAGGGCTCATAAAAAAATCAAATACGACACCCCAATATCATCAATTAACTCATTTGCACAATGCCATGTCCAAACATACACATGACATATTTGACTGGTCATAATAATAAGAGAAGGGATTTGAGTCGATCCCATCGTAAAATTTCCATAAATAATGCCAATATCCCACAATATAATAACACGTTTAAACCACCAAAGTCATCATTTTATGAAATGCCAAATTAGGCCAACACTAGTCACAGAGACCATCCACCATTGATGGACATCCAAAAAGCTAAAAAATTCAAACTGAATAAATTGAAAATCCAAGAAAACCCATTGGTCCCATATTGCACAACTTAAAAATAGTTCCCATGGCCAAGGGTGGGCCATGGACCCAATCGCTTGATTTTGAGGGCTTCCTCTTCAAATGTTAGGTGGTGCTTCTCTACTGGTCATATGGCCACAGATCGTTCTCTTTTGCATCACAAAGGTGCTACCAAATGGTGGAAAGATGCAAATGATGATCATTTGATTGTCCTGGCCTCTAACTCTTCCTTTGATCACACTCTTCAGGTTGATGATGTCTCCCCCCTAGGTGATACTCCTATTCTAACCCTCGTCTTAGTCAATCTATCTCCACCTCTTGTTTCTGATTCAGTCCCCTCTAGTAGCGTTAACTCTTTTGTGACCACTACTACTCTTGATATGCTCCAACCTATGGCTGTGAAGGTTCAACATCTTGACATAAAGTTAGTTGTCATTGGCAAACATCAAACACATCGTTACTCATGATAGGTAATGATTGTGAACCAGTAGAATGAGCAAGTGAGTAGTGTACCTTAATCAATCACGCTTATACCGGTCCAAGCTTTGTCCTACCAGTCTTGGAAAACACATAGGATACAAATGACTAACCAAATATATATCACACACCAGTTAAGTGCCTAATAATCTAAACCGGATTATGCGGAGCATTTTTTAATCAAGCTAGAGTTAGCTTTTTCAGTTGAACTAGAGTGAGCTTTGTTTTTGGTGTGAACATTTCAAGGTAAACTAAAGATTAGTTTGCAAGCTTTCTGATCAAAGTTTTACATGTGTGATTTTGGGGAGAGTTTACAGCTTGGCAAAACTGTTAGATGTATTTTTAATAAGATAATTTCTTATAAAAATAGGTCATAAGACATGAGATAGTTGTTGAAAATATAGAGCATAAAGTGAGAGAGAGAGAGAGAGAGAGAGAGAGAGAGAGAGAGAGAGAGAGAGAGAGAGAGGGAAGGAGGGAGGGAGCAAAAGAGAAGAATCTTCTAAGAGGAACCACAGTCACAGAAGGTGAAAGGGAGAGAGAAGGATTCAAAAGCCAAGCAGAGGAAAGAGTGAACAAGTATGATATAAATTGATAGATATATTGTCATCATAAGATCATTACTTTTGTTGTGAAGCATATTTAAATCCCTCAATCTGGGTGAACCCTAATAGACTTTGTTGTATAAATCTCTTTACCGGGTACCATCTTTGTTGGTGTTTTAAGTCCTCCGATAAGGTGACTCCTCATAGAGTCAAGATGCTAACAAGTCTTCTATTAAATCCCTTAATCGGGTAGCACCCTCACCAGTGCTTTGTAAGCTTCTAATAGAGCAACTTTATTACTAGAGTACTAGAGTTTCATGGGTTCTATCCTGTAATACCTTAAAAATGGGCTATAGGTTCATTAACCTCTCTATTGACACATCAAATGAAATCGACATCAAAGTCCTAACCAAAGGCACATCTGCACATCATTGAATCCTAATTGATTATCTTAAATTCTGCATCGGGGAATATTCTTAGTAATATTCCTAATCATCATAATTATCTTTAATTTAATAATTATTTGACGATAAATCTTATTTATCCTAAAGTTTGATTAATTGAATATTCTAAATATTTAATTAATTAGATTTAATACTGCCACTTAATTATTTGATTGAATTTAATTCCATTATTCTTAATTATGATATTTCATTTTGACAATAAATCTAAAATCTTACAAATAATTGATTAAATATTTTATTTAATTAATTAAATCATTTTGTCAATTCTTAATATTGTAATTTTGAATAAAAGTTTGAAAAATAATTGATTAACCCATAAATCAATTGTTTTATTTTTCAAAATCAGTTAAGTTGAGAATAAATCACTTTATTTATTAATTCATAATTATCCATGTGCACAATCAAAGAGCAGTTAAACTCCAAATCAAAAAATCAATGCAAGTTATTGACTTTTTGAAACTCAACATCATTTTTTAGTTTTAAAGTTGATCTAAGCTTCTAATTTGAGTTAAAAAGCTATTTTTGCATGATTTGCATGTTTTTGTGAGTTAAATATCTTTATTTAAAAATAACTCAAAAATCAACCTGAGTTATTTGAGTGATTTATGGCTTTTTTCCCATGCACCTCCAAAGTCTTGGATTTCTATAAATTAAGGCTTTAGCTCTTCACAAATCATCTCTCAAATCCATAGAATCTCATAATTTGCAAACTTATGCTAGTAAATTGCTAGCTGGAGAATCGGAGCTTCTTTGTGAATCAACCACATTTTGTGAGATCACTTTTGTTTTCATATTATTGTTAGATCATTTTAGCATATCAATTTCCATATTAGCATAGATTCATATCAAATTTTCATCATATCATTGCATAGAAAATTAAAAAAAAATAGATTAATTGCATTCATATTTTATATCAGTTTTGCATTCAAATCTTTCATTTAGGTGTCGTCAAGGTCACTGATCTCGATAACAATCTGAGAACATCATACTCGCACCTATTAGAAGGCAGTAAATCACCTGGTTAATTTAGCTTTCAATTCATTGCACGATTTTATTTTTGCTAACCTCTAATATTTTACTGAAGTGTTGTGTCTATAGATTAGGTACAATTTTCACACACACATTTTTGGCACCCACCGTGGGGCAACCCACCTTTACATGCTAGTTTTAATTTTTTTGGGGAGCTAAAACCCTAAAGTTTTAAAGATTTAATTTTATCTCCCAAACAGCTTGAAATTTTTCTCTAAAAAAATTTTTACAAGTTGGAAACATGTTGGGGAAGCTACAATAAAAAATTTAGAATTTTCTAACATGTTTTATATTTTTAATAATTTTTTCTTAAAATTATGGAAAAAATCAATATCTGACGCAAATCAGCATATTTTTTGGAAATTTTTATATTTTCAGGAAACTCTTTAAATTCTACAGGGGGTCCATTTTTTTTATTTTAAATTTGGACGCAATATAATAGCTCAAATAGTCAATTTACAAAAACTAGTATATTTTGGTAAAACAGGTCTCTAGGGCACAAATGAAGAGATTTTTTTTAAAAATTTACATTTTTGGAAAACTCTCTATTTTTTAGTAGAGGTCTCTATTCTAAATTTTTATTTTTGTGGCTAAAATCATATCAAAAAAATCAAATCTTGTTGACTAGGTCAAATGCAGCAAAAAAATAAAATTTTGTGATGGGTATGCACTTATTTTTTTTACATGGTTCAATGAATGATATGAGTTGTCATTTGGGTTAATTGCTGGTTATTATTGCTGATAATAATTGATTTTTAGAGCTAACCCTAGGGTTTTCATAAGTTGAAGATACGTTGCATATCTTGTTTGCTTGTTTGCTTGTTTTCTTATCAGAGAGTTTGTCACTTGCTTGCGTGGGATTGTTTAACAAAGATAAAAATCAAGTAAATATCTACTAAGCGTGTCACAAGGATCTCAGGTATTCTACTTGTTCTGATAATATTTTGATTTGGACTTAAAATAAATCTCTCGTGTGTCTAGCTTGAGTGCTTCTTTTCATGCTTTTGTTTTACACACTTGCATAATTGATACTAGGTTGTGACACCTAAGGTATTCATTTAAGCAGTCTTAGATACTTGTGATTGATCTAGATTGCTATCTTGGGTTATTGGACTCACTAATCCACAGGCCCCTCATTCCACCCCATGGTTACAATCTCAGCACCATAAAGGGGAGGGGTCTAGAGGATAGAAGTGTTAATTGTTCCACCAGGAAACCCTTTTGTGCTTTTTAGAACTCACTTGTTTTCTAAGTTGTGGACTCATTTTTAGCTTGTGTGAGGGGTTAATTGTTCCATCTTGTGGACTCACCTCATATTCTCTTTAAGTGTTAAGTGTTCCTCTTTCTTATTTTGGGTACTTTCGGTAGATTTACTTTTAGAAATATATTTGTGCTCACATAGTAATTAGGCCCTATGAACACTATTTGTGATTCTTGAGAGATTGGATTCCTAGTGAAATCCTTCTTGATGATAGAATCCTTATAGGTAGGGAGGATACTTAGTGCGTTTCACATTCTACTCGGTTAGTGCATCTTCTCTTATTGATCGATACATTCTCTCTTCAGAGAGGTTGATAGATCATGTGGGGTTGACATCACAGACCTTGGTGAAACAAACTTTGTCTTAGCATGTTGGATTAATCTACTTGCTTTGTTTGGGTTAAAAGTGAAGAGGCGTCAAAACCTTGGATCTGGAGCCAAGTCCCCTTGTGGTATCATACTGAGTCACCTTTAGAGAGGGTTAATCGTAGCGGACGATCCCTTCATAGGGAAAACTGTGTTGACAGAACCTCAAGCGGTAATAGCCATTTCAGACGTGGTAGTAACAACCACTATATAAATGTCCTTGTGGAAGAAATCTTCACAGGTGTGGTTCATTGTTGGGTTGTCAGATCTCCCTGGCAACTCCTGATTGATTAAATTCTCAGACTGTGTCAAAACCCTGGTGCACCGGGATTGGAGTTCACCCCTTTGGATCATAAAATTTGCAGAGTCAAACCATTACTAAAAACCCTAGCGAGGCCAAATTTTTATTTTCTAGGGTATATGTGCGTCATTGAAAAATATTTTGGAACATACACAATTAGCACTTCTGAGGATTAGAATGAATAAGTCACTTGATTGTTCATGCGCAAGGTTGCTTTTTCCCTTGTTCATTTTTTTCAGACATGCTTGAAATCACTTGCTTGCTATTTTGCATGCTTGTTTATCTATCTGGTTACTGAAAACAAACAAATCTGTTATAATCCTCAAATCTGGACAGTATAATTTGCAAACAATCTAAATCTGAAAACTCAAAATTTGCAAAATCTGAAGTAAAATTCTTTTCTGGAGTCAAAAGTCATCTCAGGAGGTCAGAAAGTCATACGAGTTTCTATCAAGTGTCGTTTCATTACTGCCCATCTGTCGTATGATAGAGAACCTAGTGTCATACGAGTCTTTCTGCCAGTCAAATTCAAAAAGTCAAAACTTGCTAGCAATTGTCGTATGATCCTTTCAACTATCGTTTCATAGTATACCCACTATCGTATGAGTCTGTAGAGTGTCGTTTGGGAAATTTTTGAAAGTTGTCAAAAAATTATCAGAATTGTCAGATATTTAGCTTTTTCAGCCTATTTTCAGAATCTATCGAACAAATCACTGTGTCAAGAATAGAATAGTAGCCATTGAGAATCAGTACACATGTCTCAAAGAATCAGTACACATGAGGAAGAAATTCTAATCACAACTATGATGAATCAGATGCAAGCTATGCAAGTCAAACTTGACAAACTTGAGAAAGAAAAGGAACCTAAAGTGTTCTCCATGGAAGCTCTGTGCCCTTTTCCATTTGATAAAGACTTGTACATATCACCATGCCCCTAGACAGAATGTGAGCAACGTGACAATCCTTATGATACCTCTTCCACGGAGAGTGACACATCCATCTTTGAAGATTATGATGACTATGATGATGGACAATATAATGATACCTATGACACCTCTGTTCCTAAGAGTCCTCCTCGTCGTGTGTTCCTGCTTACTGAAAATGGGATGTCACATTGGATAGATCATGATGGTGATCCATATGATTTTGATTTTGAAAAAGACTTTGATAATTTTTGTGAACAATACTTTGATTATGATCCATCTACTACTGCTGAGGACTATAAAATGCATCATGCTAGCTTGAAGCATCAATATTATAAGAATCCTTCTCCTAATGACTCTCCTGCTGAAAATAAAGATTATCTTCTCAAGCAAGATTATGTTAATGTTGGACCTTTGTCTTGTGATGATTCCCTTCCATCCCCTACTTCCTCCAATACCTGTACATTTTCTAAAGTTTTTGAGTCTTTCAAATCTTTCACAGAACCTTCATCCAACACAAGCCCTGATACTATTCATACGGTTCCCTATAGTTATCCTCTAGGGATATCTCTTCAAGAAATTCAAGCTAACCTTCACTTGGCTGCTAATACTTTCAATAATGCTAAACCTAAAGAGCCTAAGCCTTCATACGCTACAATGCCTACTTCAGCTGGTCCTTCACCATCTCTGCAGCAGTCTTCCATACAATCCCAACATGCTTCTTTGTCCTTAGAAGTGGCTCCATGTCAAGAGAACTCCAGAAATGATAAAGAAAGAACATAAAGAAAGATCAAGATCAAGAACCCTCCATGTCATCCAATCCTTTTCATGATGTCTCTTATCCACTTCAGGGTTCTTTTGATCCTGCACATCCTTTTTCATGCATTCCACCATGTCTTAAGTCTTCTCCTAAGCAAGATCAAGTTACTACTTACACCGTTGAGCTTATTGACAATCAAAATAACCTTACTACACTTGTACTTTCCAAAGATGATACTTCTATTAAGGTTGTTAAAAATGGTGTTGTTACTTTCAATGTTAAGTCTATTGAAAATCAAAAGAAAAATTATGTGCTTGTGCTATCCAAAGATCCTTGTCAAGATCAAAGTCTTCCATCTTCTTATTCTACCACTCCATGTTCATTTCCACTTTCTACTCTTCCTGAGTCTTTGCAAGCTTTGAACAATCCTATCAAAGAAGGTGCTCATATTCAAGATGTCCATGATTCTATTGAAAATACTAATGCTCACTCTAAAGATGTTGATGTCTTTGGTTGTCATATAAATGTTGAAGAACTTGTTGATTATCCTTTTGCATCTTCCACTTCCATCCTTGGACCTCTTCCACCACTACTAAGGGCTTCACCTCTGCCTTCCATCTTGGGTCCTTATGTCCCTTCACTTTCCCCTCCTAACTCTCCTAATTCACCATCCATTTTGGGTCCTTACATCCCTCCATCTCCCATCTTTCCTCAAGATCAACATAGATGCATACACTTGAATCCTTTTCATCCACCCACCCATTTAAACTAGTCATATCCTCCTTCCACAAATCCCAAGTCTTTTGGAAGTAACTTGAATGTTCAATACAAGAAAAAGAAGCAATACAAAAATTCATCAAAAAGAGAAGATCACCATGTCTCCTCTAAACGACATGGAGGCATAAAGTCAAAAGAGATATTTAAGAAAAAAATTACAAGACAAGTATGGGTTCCAAAATCCATCATTGAAGATATTCTCTCTAGATCATCAAAAGAAAATAAAAAGCCTATGGCTATATGGATTTCAAAGTCTCTCTTGAAAGAGTTCGGTGTTGAGCAAAAAGTGAAGTTGACATTCAAGCTTCCAAAGACTTCCACTTCATCTTCTTCCAAAAGCATTCTTCCATTCCATGCACCTAAACCACAACCTCTGCTATCCATTCGCCATATTCCTTCACATATTCCTTCATTCACATTTCCTCCATCCTCTCACCACCCTTCAAGGTGTATGTTGACGTTGATCTTGCCTTCCTTTCCATCTACCCTTTCACAATCCTTTCATTCATTATCCTTCTACCTTCTATCATTTTTCCTCATTTGCCTATTCCTCCTATCTTCCAACCTCACTTGCTTTACATAAAATTTTATCTTCCATTTTTCTCTTCCATATTCCTTTCCCTATTAGCATCTTTGAGCATATCATTTGAATCCTTGGTATATCACAGTTTATCCTTTCAAGGAGCATTCTCTAAAAAGCTTGCCTTCTTCCAAAAAAAAATAAAAAATAAAAAATAAAAATTGAAAAATTGAAAATGTGCCATGGTGAAAACTTAGAAATAGGCACCTTGGTAGAAAAAGTAAAGAGAAATAAATTTTTCCTATGGTGAAAACCACTCCCTTGTAGCACCTTGGATAAGTACCATGATAAAAACCTGGCAATCAGGCATCATGCATAGTTCTTCTACATATTTCATCCATTTCATCTTCTCTCTTTGATCTTGACAATGTTGACCTATACACGAATATTTGACTATTTTGTGAGTTATTTGATGATGATCTTGCTTTCATTTTTTCCATGTTTAGCCTTCATATCCATCTTCCTCCATTCATTTTCACCTATCATTATCCTTTTCCCCTTTGGTCTTGATCTTAAAAAAAAAATAAAAAAGAGTAAAACACAGTGCTATGAAGCATCTTGACATGTCTACTATTTTGGACTACATCCTTTCCTTCTTTGGCATTATGCTTTTGTGACTTATCCTATGCTGATCTTTCATTGCTTGTCCAAATGTGCTTTACATGAAAATTTTTCCCTAGCTTGAGTATTCTTGAGGAGTTTGCCCTTGAGGATTTCTTCCCTTCATTCTCCTTCATTCTCTTGTCTTCCATCTCTTCCACCAGCTTGCCAATCCCTCTTGTTCTCCACCTTGCTAGACATTGGGACTGCACGATATGATCTTGCTTGGGAGTTTGAAATGGAAAAAGATTCTATCAAGTATACCAAGTATCAGAACAAGTATCAGAACTAGTATCAGAACAAGTATCAAAACAAGTATCAGAACAAGTGTCAGAACCAGTATCAAAATAAGTATCAGAACAAGTATCAGAACCAGTATCAGAACAAGTGTCAGAACCAATATCAGAACAAGTATCAGAACAAGTATCAAAACTAGTATCAGAACCAGTGTTAGAACAAGTATCAGAACACCTACAGGGGCTACACCTTTCACTTTAGTTTATGGGTCTGAAGCGGTCCTGCCTATTGAGGTTGAAATCCCATCACTAAGAATCAAAATGCATGGTCTAGTAACTGATGATGACTATAGAGTGTCTAGGTTGCAAGAACTTGAACTATTAGATGACCACAGACAAGCAGCATATGATCATCTCAGAGTATATCAAAAGAGAATGTCTAGAGGCTACAACAAGAAACTTAGACACAGAGAATTTTAGGTTGGTGATCTAGTCTTGAGAGAAAATCCTAAAAATCAATCCCATCGAGAATGCAAGGGGAAATTTGAACTCAATTGACTGGGTCCCTTTGTAATCATTGCTACTTTTGGCTCTGGTGCCTATCAACTCTCAACGACTGAAAGAGAACAGCTCTGAGAACCAATCAACGTTCTCCATCTGAAGAAATTCTACGCCTAAGGCATTCAGTCTATGGTAAAATGTCTTGAAAAAATCTTAAAAATTGGGAAATGTCTTGAAAAAATGAACATCTTGGTGAAAACCTAGCAATAGGCACCTTGATGATTCACAAAAAAATAAAAAAATATCAAAAATATCAAAAAAATTGAAAAAATGAAAAATACAAAAAAATGAGAAAAAAAAAAGTGCCTTGTTGAAAACTTGGAAACAGGCACCTTGGTAGCAAAAATAGAATCTCTGCCAAGATGGTGAAAACCTAGCAAACAGGTGCCACTTGTTTCAAAATGTTCCATCTATCAGTGCAATCTTGGTCTTTCCTAGCTTTCAGTCTTGCTTTAGTTTGTACATATCTCCCGATTTGTTTCTGCATTCTTGTTCTTAATAAGTCAGTCTGTACACCAATCAACTCAAGCGTCTGTATCCTATCAATGCTTAACACTTGGGGGCAATCAATGTCATATCCTATGACCTCCAATGTATCTTAGACATATCATATCCAGTCAGAGTCCTTTGAAGCTTCATTTGAGTCAGTCAGTCAGTCTCATCTTCAGAAAAGATTTTGCATCTACAACAACACAATCAACATCAAACATCAAACTGAAAAAAAATTATGCTTTTTACAATGCTTTTATCTCCTTGTATGCTTACTAATTTGCATTGAGATTTTTGCATATTGTGTCCCTTCGAGCTCTTCGATGATGTCCTTTACAGGATTTAGAGAGTGATGATTGGGGGCATAATCTTTTCTTTGTCTTCTGCTTATATGTGAAAATCTAACAACTTTGGAAATTCTGGATTGAAATGGTGTCCGACTGTAAGAGCCTCTATCTCAAATTGGATGGCCATACGTACCTTGACCATTGATACCCAGAAAATTCAAGGAATTTTGATCTAACTATTTTCTTTTTGAGTGAGTTCTTTCTCCTACTACGAAACGTGATCTTACCTAAGGATGTGAACGATAAAGGGTCACTACGGGTAATTCACATTGGATTTAGAATGATCTCTTGACTGTTTGATGTATTTGCAACACAAGGCATATTCAGGTCATCATGACGTTTATGTTCTGATGCTTATACAAATTGCTATATCAAAATGGACATGATATTCAGGTCATCCTGGCATTTGTGCCTTGGTGCTTATATCTAATCTGACATTCCGAAAACAAAATCAATATTCATATATCCATAGTTTCCTAACCAGTGGGTGTTGTATTGATTGCTGCACATACTAATCGATATTCATATGTCTATGGTTTCATAACTAGTGGGCATTGTATTGATTTATTCGGTTACCTAAAAGTTCAATGATGATAACAAATCGACGTATGATCAGTGAGTAGGTCCTAGGTCTTAGGTTGCATTTTGCATTTCATTTTTCATCTTTGCATGATCTCACAATGATTAAATGAACTTCAATGCTTAAATAATTCTTCAAATTGCATCTGCAAATCTAACAAGAGCTGAATCTCACACAAAGGTCCATCCAACAAAATAGCAAGTAGAATCATTTTTCGGGATCAAAATCAAAATCTGAGATCATTTATATTATTCACTACTTGCATAATCAACCTTCCATCATCACAAAAATCCAATATTCAACTTAACTGATTATCTTACATCAAACTCTCAAAATTTCAACTCGGTCAGCCATGTTCAACTCATGGTCAAACCTAGTCAAACTTGGTCTTTTGGACCTCCAAATGATGCAGAATGCATTTTCGAACATGTATAACCATTTCTCAAATCAATTAACATGCTTCTGAACTATTCAACACTGACTTTTCTTGTCAGATTTCCATTTTAATCCCGAAGGGGGCATGGTATTGCATATCATTCAAAGTCTGTAATCATATCTTTATTGATATCATATCTTTCCTCAGTAATCAAGATAACAACCACGTCTAGTTACTGATTCATCAAAAGTCCTCATCGCTTTGGGCAAATCAATCATCACTTGGGGCATATCAGATTCATCGAGATCCATATCAATTTGGTATTCTCCTAATCTTGTAAATTGTATCAGTTTTTGCAACTATCGGTTCAATTATGTTATTTATTTGATTCTTTGGTAACTGAAGGGTTCAGATGTCATACCTATGTGATTCTTCTAAAGACAATCGAGTCTGGAATTAGTCACTCACTTCTTTGCAATCATAAGGTTCGGAATCAAGCATTTTGACACTTTTTTGCAATCATCGGTTCATTTGTTGTTATAGTTAACATTATCTTTGGTCATTCAGGACCTATTATCTTCATATCAATTTCAAACATCAGTTTCAATATCATACACAGACTGTCTTTGAACTACTGTGCTTCGCATAGTAATTCAAAGAGGGGCAAAATGTAATACCCCAAAAATGGGCTATAAAGTTCATTAACCTCCTACATCATCAAATCGAACGAAATCGACATCGAAGTCCTAACCTAAGGCACATCAGCACATCATCGAATCCTAATTGATTATCTTAAATTCTGCATTGGGGAATATTCCTAGTAATATTCTTAATCATCTTAATTATCTTTAATTTAATGGTTATTTAGCGATAAATCACAATTATCCTAAAGTTGATTAATTGAATATGATGAATATTTAATTAATTGATTTAATTTTGCCACTTAATTATTTAATTGAATTTAATTGTATTTATTCTTAAGTATTATTATTTAAATTTGACAATGAATCAAAATTCCTATAATTAATTAATTAAATTCTTATTTAATTAATTAAAGAAAGTTGTCATATTTGATGATATTATTTTTGAATAAAAGTTTGATTAAATGATTGATTAACCCATAAATCAATTGTTTTATTTCCAAAATCAGTTAAGTTGAGAATAAATCACTTTATTTATTTATTAATTCATAATTATTCATGTGCACAATTAAAGAGCAGTTAAACTCCAAATCAGAAAATCAATGCAAGTTATTGACTTTTTGGAACTCAACATCATTTTTGAGTTTTAAAGTTGATCTAAACTTCTAATTTGAGTTAAAAAGTTATTTTCGCATGATTTGCATGTTTTTGTGAGTTAAATTATCCTTTATTTTCGAATTAACTCAAATATCAAGCTGAGTTATTTGAGTGATTTATGGCTTTCTCTCATGCACCTCTCAAGCCCCAGATTTCTATAAATTAAGGCTTCAACTCATGTCAAAATATCTCATAATTGGGAACTTATGCTAGTGAATTGCTATCTGGAGAATCAGAGCTTCTTTGTGAATCAACCACGTTTTGTGAGATCACTTTTATTTTCATATTATTGTTAGATCAATTTCATATAGATTAGATTTCATATCAAGTTTTTATCATTGTGTCCCTTCGAGCTCTTTGATGATGTCCTTTATAGGATTTAGAGAGTGATGATTGGGGACATAATCTTTTCTTTGTCTTCTGCTTATATGTGAAAATCTAACAACTTTGAAAATTCTGGATTGAAATGGTGTCTGACTGTAAGAGCCTCTATCTCGAATTAGATGGCCATGCGTACCTCGACCATTGATACCCAAAAAATTCAAGGAAGTTTGATCTGACTATTGTCTTTTTGAGTGAGTTCTTTCTCCTACTGTGAAACGCGATCTTACCTAAGGATGTGAACGATAAAGGGTCACTACGGGTAATTCACATTGGATTTAGAATGATCTCTTGACTGTTTGATGTGTTTGCAATGCAAGGCATATTCAGGTCATCACGACGTTTATGTTTTGATGCTTATACCAATTGCTATATCAAAATGGACATGATATTCAGGTCATCCTGGTGTTTGTGCCTTGGTGCTTATATCTAATCCGACATTCCGAAAACAAAATCAATATTCATATGTCCATGGTTGCCTAGCCAGTGGGTGTTGTATTGATTCTTGCACATACAAATCGATATTCATATGTCTATGGTTTCATAGCTAGTGGGCATTGTATTGATTTATCTAGTTACCTAAAAGTTCAATGATGATAACAAATTGACATATGATCAATGAGTAGGTCCTAGGTCTTAGGTTGCATTTCATTTTTCATCTTTGCATGATCTCACAATGATTAAACGAACTTCAATGCTTAAATGATTCTTCAAATTGCATCTTCAAATCTAACAAGACCCGAATCTCACACGAAGGTTCCTCCAACGAAACAACAAGTAGAATCCTTTTTCGGGATCAAAATCAAAATCTGAGATTGTTTATATTATTAACTACTTGCATAATCAACCTTCAATCATAGTAGAAATCCAAATTCAACTTAATTGATTATCTTCCATCAAACTATCAAAATTTTAACCATGGTCAACTCATGGTCAAACCTAGTCAAACTTGATCGTCTGGACCTCTAAACGATGCAAAATGCATTCTCGGATATGTTTAACCACTTCTCAAATCAATTAACATGCTTCTAAACTATCAACACTGACTTTTCTTGTCAGATTTCAATTTTAATCCCGAAGGGGGCATGGTATTGCATATCATTCAAAGTCTGTAATCATATCTTTATTGATATCATATCTTTCCTCAGTAATCAAGATAACAACCACGTCTAGTTACTGATTCATCAAAAGTCCTCATCGCTTGGGGCAAATCAATCATCGCTTGGGGCATATTAGATTCATCGAGATCCATATCAATCTGGTATTCTCTTAATCTTGTAAATTGTATCAGTTTTTGCAACTATCGGTTCAATTGTGTTATTTCCTTGATTCTTCGTTAACTGAAGGGTTCAAATGTGATACCTACGTGGTTCTTCTAAGGACAATCAAGTTTGGAATCAGTCACTAACTTCTTCACAATCATAAGGTTTGAAATCAAGCGTTTTGACACTTCTTTGCAATCATTGGTTCATTACTTTTATAGTTTCCATTATCTTTGGTCATTCAGGACCTAATATCTTCGAATCTTTCAATCAGCTTCTGTTTCATATTAATTATCAATTTTGAATCAATTTCATATCTCTATCAAACACAGACTATCTTTGAACCACTACGCTTCACACAGCAATTCAAAGAGGGGCAAAATGTAATACCCCAAAAATGGGCTATAGGTTCATTAACCTCTATATCGACACATCAAACGAAATCGACATCAAAGTCCTAACCAAAGGCACATCTACACATCATCGAATCCTAATTGATTATCTTAAATTCTGCATCGGAGAATATTCCTAGTAATATTTCTAATCATCATAATTATCTTTAATTTAATGATTATTTGGCGATAAATCTTATTTATCCTAAAGTTTGATTAATGGAATATTCTAAATATTTAATTAATTAGATTTAATACTGCCACTTAATTATTTAATTGAATTTAATTCTATTATTCCTAATTATGATATTTAATTTTGACAATAAATCCAAAATCTTACAAATAATTGATTAAATATTTTATTTAATTAATTAAATCATTTTGTCAATTTTTAATATTGTAATTTTGAATAAAAGTTTGAAAAATAATTGATTAACCCATAAATCAATTATTTTATTTTTTAAAATCAGTTAAGTTGAGAATAAATCGCTTTATTTATTTATTAATTCATAATTATCCATGTGCACAATCAAAGAGCAGTTAAACTTCAAATCAGAAAATCAATGCAAGTTATTGACTTTTTGGAACTCAACATCATTTTTGAGTTTTAAAGTTGATCTAAACTTCTAATTTGAGTTAAAAAGTTATTTTTGCATGATTTGCATATTTTTGTGAGTTAAATATCTTTATTTAAAAATAACTCAAAAATCAACCTGAGTTATTTGAGTGATTTATGGCTTTTTTCCCATGCACCTCCAAAGCCTTGGATTTCTATAAATTAAGGCTTTAGCTCTTCACAAATCATCTCTCAAATCCACAGAATCTCATAATTTGCAAACTTATGCTGGTAAATTGCTATTTGGAGAATCAGAGCTTCTTTGTGAATCAACCACGTTTTGTGAGATCATTTTTGTTTTCATATTATTGTTAGATCATTTTAGCATATCAATTTCCATATTAGCATAGATTCATATCAAATTTTCATCATATCATTGCATAGAAATTTTTTTTAAAATAGATTAATTGCATTCATATTTTATATCAGCTTTGCATTTAAATCCTTCATTTAGGTGTCGTCAAGGTCACTGATCTCGATAACAATCTGAGAACATCATACTCGCACCTATTAGAAGGCAATAAATTGCCTGGTTAGTTTAGCTTTCAATTAGTTGCACGATTTCATTTTTGCTAACCTCTAATGTTTTACTGAAGTGTACAATTTTCACACATACATGTCCCATCGTGATTTTTTCCTTGTAACTGAGGGTTTCCACGTATAAATTCTATGTTGACCTATGCATTTCATTTTTGTTTATGATTGTTAAAATATTCTTTGAATTTCAATATTAACAAGAATATATAATTGTAGAAAGGAGGAATAGAAATTAAATTTACTTATTCACCCACCCCCCCTCTCAATAACCCGTAAGGAATAACACAACAATGTCAACACTTTGGTCCTATTGATGGTGTTGAATCCCTCTTTGGGGGTCCCACCATCTTATGTTGGGGATCCCACTGAAATTATCGCCTAGACAATTTTTGTTAGTGAAGGATAATCGCTCTATAGTCTATCACCCTCCTCCCATTGTTGTGGGTGAGTTGTGTACCCATATTTGACATGGGTTACTAGTTGTACTCCTAGTTTGTTATCCATGGTCATCTCTTGACCTTGTTGTAAATATCATTTATTTTTACACCTTCAACTTTTGGTTTTGTAAGAGACAACACACTTGTCTTGTTGCTTCTAATAATATAAAACAACACAAAAATACATTCAAATCCACATCTCACCCATTTATAAAAATTTGAGGAACATATTCCAATTCAAATTCATAATTTTTAAATTTTAAAAATTATCTAGGCATAAAATTAGTCATATTCCACACATTTTATTAGTTCAGATCATCTTCAAATTCTCAACAGAAATGTGACTTTTATGCCCTTGAAGTTTTTCAGTTTTGGTGTTGTTAGCCTTTTTCCTTTGTAAAAGGGTGAAAATTTATTGTGCTTTTACTCGTAACCTTGTGAGAGGATTTACCTAATACTCATAACAAGATTGTACCTTGTGAGAGGACTTAGAACACTTTATTATAGTGCCACCATACAAGATTTGCAATACAAGGAAGATCTGTCATGAACTACCTCACTTGAGGATTTCCAAAACTCTGCTATAGCTAACCATGAAACAATAGGTAAGAATGATCTGTGAAATAGAAACTTCCTTCACTTGATCAGATCCTTTGTATCTCAAACAATATTCTTCACATTCTTCTCTAATGCTTGGTTGGATCGCACCTTATGTCTCTTCTTCCTTATTCACTAACACACGATCAACAACCACTTCACCATCTCCTTTTTCTAGCTTATATTGCATTCCTTTTCTCTTAGGTTTCCACCGCCATAGAAATGCCTAAAAGGTAATACATTTTCAATTTGATCATACACTTCACTTCATATCACATATCTCTATGTCCAATTTCAAATTTACTGATTGCGCCTTTTCATTTTCGGATTCAATGAAGAAATTAAATTATTGCATCAAGTAATTTCCTTCTTGACCAATCAGCTTGCTCAAATCATCTTTACAGCTCATCTTGATAATATAACCATAAAACATTTTTTCCCAGCTATCCATCCACATTCTCTATTGAAGTTTGACCAATAACATTTGACTACAACATCAATTTAAATCACCAATACTGATCAAACCATTAGCCGCTTAGAAACTTAAACATTTTTCAAATATCACTATTTATCCTTTGAAATATCCCATATCTTTTCTCAAAATGAATCGCGGTTCTAGGATTAGCATCTAACAGCTTTAGGTAATCTTCAAAAAATAAATGATCACCAAAACAATCAAAGACAACCATAATGATACAATTATCATATTCATGTTAATTGTCATCTTAACCATTTCACTGACTCTGATCACTTCTGCTAAATTTGTCTCACCGGTCATCACAACAAGTTAAGATTTTACAAGTAGCACCCAAACATGATTCCAAACACTTCTGTAAAATAACACCTTTACATATTACCATTCACATGGTGTATTCCATTATCATCATCAGAAGCTTATAAAGTTAATAGTTGACATCAATGACAATACCATAACTGATCATTGCTCAACCAAACCTATCATGTCTCATCATCAAATCATTTTCTAAACTATTTTACCTTACACATATGATCAACCACTTCCTTCACTTCATTATTCTCCATCAGCTATGCCAACATAATCAATAGTTGGATAAGTGTACCATGATCACTTCCCTCTGAATTTTTGAGAAGGTACAACTCCCTTAGTATGATCTTGAATGAATCAACTAATTTAACAAAGACACACACTTTTAACCAGAAAGTACGTAAGGCCACTCAAATCATTCTTAGATGAAGAGTATAAGAAAGATTCAAAGGAACATATCATAAATACAAAGAAACACAGTTATCTACTAGAGACGGTTTCATAATTGATAAACATCCACTCATTCTGAAACAATAAAGATCAACATATCGAATGAATTAAAATACTCTCACATGAATATCCATTCAATGAACTCAAAATCATAGATTTGAATTCTTTCCATATATTTCATTAAACTGTCATCGCATCATAGGCAAAAAGAAACTTATAGTTTAGAACTTTACAAATATCATATCCAAAATAGAAACTCCAAAACAGTAAATTATGCCCCTTTTTTTTAGATTTTTTTGAACCCTTAATTAGTTTTTTTAAAGCTAGATATAGGTTTTTTGGTGTAACCAGAGAGGTCTCCCTGAAAAATTGACCTCTCAACAAATAATTATATAACTAAAACATTGTTTTCAGGACATGGGTCCCCAGTATTCAACTTAAAATAGGAAAGGGTAACTAAATATCTAAATTAGATTCTTTCTCAGTAGCTTGATCTTCGTCCAGCGTGGCGCCACATGTGGCTTTCCAATTTTTCTACTCATTTACAAGATCTTGGATGGCCAGAACATTGGAGTTCTTTAGATTGAAGAGCCACATTTTCCAGGCTTCTTTTTCCCATTTTAACTTCACTACTTGGTCCAAGTGTTTAGGGAGTTGATCAACACAGAGGTACAACATAGACTCAGTTCACGCCACCTTGGTGAAGTATGTTGGTGTAGGGTTCCCCTCCATCTTAATTGATTCCATTGTCATTTCAAATGCTCTGACCACAACATCCATGTCCTTCTCCACTTTTCCATCATGGAATATATATGTGACATTTATAGCCTTGACGTCGTTTGCTATGATTTCCTGTAACTCCACCTTTGTCTCCATTCCTTTAGCCTATGTTATAGCTTCTCTAAACACAAAGTTCTACCAACCAATGCTCTTTTTGAGGGAAAAAAGCATGCATTCATCTACAGTTTTCAAAGGCCTTTCTACTAAGAACTTTGGTGTCTTGTACTTCTCAATCTCCTAGATTTGGTTGAGCACAGCAACCCATTTTGATTCATCGGCCTCCCACATTCAGATTTGAGTTTGCAGTTCCCCAGGTAATGCCTCCACATCATCAAACACACTCGGGATTCCCAGATGAACTTTCTTCCATCTTTGATTACTCTTTTAATGCAATCATCCACAATAGTAGCTAGTGCCTTACCTCATTTAATTTGGTTCAACAACTTTTTTCTTTTGGGAGAAGTGGGGTCAAATGTTTGGGGTTCTTGGGCTAAGGGAAGCAATTCAAAATTGCTAAAGGTTTCGATGTATTCTTCCATGGCTCTGATTAGTTGCTTTAGTTCCTTTTTTTCCTTGTTGTCCTTCCACGAAAAGGTTAACATCCGTTTTGTGGATTCTTCAAAGATGTGATTATTTGCATCTTTGTTCATGACTCCTAGGTCAACCTTCTGAATTTCAAAATTGTTAACTGTTGGATCTTTCCCTTCATCCTTAGGTTTATACATAGCAACTTCAACATACCATAGCCTAGTCTTTGAGTCTGTAGATACCCTTGCAGTAGTTTTCATATTTTTCACCTCAGGAGTTTTTTGGGGTACTTTATTACCATATCCTTAATGGTAATTAAAATTGGTACCAAGTTGTGTTTCTTATTCAACAATGTTCTCAACCATTTATATGTAGCATCAGATGCAGTCTTCTCCTCAAGGGGCTTCACAGCAGTGGTTATGATCTCCAAGGTTGAATCATCTAGTTCAAGGAGATCCTTGTTCAGTTGTTCTTCATCCAAAACTTGAGAGTTTGGATTTTGCTCTTTCTCTTTGTCCAAATCCACATAAATTATCCTTCACTGGCCATCTTGTTCTAAGTTTATTTTTATGTGTGTCGGAAGGAATATGCTTGATAGATTGGCCATAGAATATTCTTGGACTATGAATAATTATAGTGAACTCTCTTGATTTGAGTTTAGAGTGGTTTGCTAGGGTACAAGATGATTTGCTCTTATTTCCACCTATCTTCGAAAAACAATATGCTTTATCTGCTCACAACGTTAAGTGGTAGGTCAACCTTAATCTTTCTATGAACTTACTTGAACCTCACCAAACCTCTTGGAATATTTTTGAACATAATTTGAAGTAGTTCAAGATGGTTCATAGCATTCATAAGTACAAGGGAACTTGATTGTTTGTTAAGTATCAAATAACTTAGACCTAATTGGACACAACTGACTACCAAGACGTGTCAAATCCTTTGACAAACAAAGATGAGACAATTGAAAAAAAAAAAAGATTGATTTGACATTCACAAAAGGGATACTAATCGAAAGAGTTTTTGAGGATGAAAACATGGTGACTCCAAACTAGGGGCTAACATCAATTCTAACTTGGGACTGGCTTTGGGAACATAACGCAGAGAACTCAGAATATTTGGTTATGCAAAAAAAAATAGGGAAATGGAAAAGAAACAAACCAAAATAGAAATAGAAAGGAACTACTAAACTAATATGTACAAAACAACACTTGAAAGGATACTAGAACTTGTATAGCTTTAAGTCTTTCCTGTTGTAGGAAAACAGTAAGACTGTTCTATCTGGTTATGCAAGGAAAAAAGAATTTGGTCCTAACTCCTATTGTATCTTGAAGGGTCGCTTCCACAAGGATTCAAATTAACCATCGGATCCTTTCGGCTCCTTTCTCTTGTCCCACAAAAGTACTTTTTCACCTTTCAGAAACTTACGTGGCCTTGCTTTCATATAAATAATTCTCTTGACCTTCGATTTGTGTTATGTGATTCTATCAACCATCTTGTCTATTTCCGCTTCTAACTTGCTTAAGTACATAACTCTCTTTTCCAAAGTAACTGAAAAAATTGATCGTCAATGTCTCTTTGTAACTTGACAACAGACAACTCCAATGGCAACGATACTTGTGCACTCATACCATACACGAGCTCAAATGGGGCCATCTCGATTTCTCTTTTGAGGGTGATTTTGTCCGTCCATAGGGCTTTGTACAATTTCTTATGCCAAATCCTATTGTTATCATCTATCAATTTATTCATGATGGCGATCAAGTTTTTATTACTTGATTCCTCCTGCCCATTTCCCTGGGCGAAATAATTAGAAGAATGTGTCGAGGTAATGTTACGCTCATAAAAAAACATTATAATTTTTTTAGATGAGAAATATGTGGCATTATCTACAATGATTTTCTGAGGTGCTCTGAAACGAACCAGTATATGATCCTTTAAAAAGTCACAAACTACCTGTGAATTATCTTTCTTGGTAGGAATTGCTTCTACCCATTTTGTAACGTAGTATGTTGTTATCAAGATATACATATGCCCAACACTATAATGAGGTTTCAAAGGCCCTATGAAATCTAAACCCCACTACTTAAAGGGTTCATCCACGATAACTGGCCTTAAAGGTAAGATTGCAAGTTGTGGCTTGCTTGTGAATAACTAACATTTTTCATAATTTATAACATATGAGTAGGCATCTTTGAACATGCCCATCCAATAGAAATAATTCCAGAGGATCTTAAAAGTTGTGACCATTGAAGAGAAATGTCCCCCGCACGCTTCTTCATGAAAAGTCTTCATTAGTTGTTGTTGTTGGTCTCCATCAACACACCTTAGGAATGTTCCATCAATACCCTTTTTATATAAGACTCCTTGTGAAATCACATATTTCCCTGCCTTTAGTCTCAGATTATGTTTTTCTTTAGATGTGAGGTGCTCTAGACAATTCCCATATGTCAAGTAATAGGCAACATCAGAAAACCATGAATCTTTTAAACTTACCAATAACACATAAGGAGATTCTTTTGTTGTTTCTTCTAAACCTTCCACATTCTTAGTCATAAGCTTGCACAAACCCCTCCCTCGGACCAGTTTAGTAGGCTTAATCGTCAGATCATACTCTTGAATCTTTGCTACCCAAGTTTCTCTCTTGTGCATTCCAACCTCCTACTATGTTAGTATGTTTTTTGTTGCACTTTCTGGTGCATACACAATTAAGTGGGAATGAAGGATATAGTACCTGGAGTGTTTTACTACTTTGACAATGGCAAAAGCTTATTTTTTGACTGGTAAAGACTTGAGTTCATGCTTCTTCAATGGAGTACTCATGAACGCGAAGACCCCTAAGGCCAGATTTACTACAAATTTCTAGCAGAGGGGTGTCATTTTCACATTTGCTATTCACGGAGAGCAGTAGACCCCAGTGTTGGAGCGAACCCCCTGATGACTCGTGATAACCTTCTTGACTTCGTCCTCCTTGCCTTCTATTGCACCTCCTTCGACCGTCGTATATTCCAGGTACACACATTTTTCTTTTTTAAAAAAAATTATTTTTATTGTAAATTATATGTTTATAAATTATTTTAGTTCATTTTTTAATTTTCAAATAGTTATTTCATTTTCGGTAATTTTTTATTTTAAAAATTAGGTTTAAGTTACAAAATTATGTTAGTAAATGTTAGAAAATACTAGAAAATGCTGAAAATACTAGAAAATGTTAGAAAATACTAGAGAAAATGTTAGAAAATACTAGAAAATGTTAGAAAATACTAGAAAATGCTAGAAAGTACTATAAAATGTTAGAAAAAACTAGAAAATTTTAGATTTTTAGTAATTTTATTGCTTGTTTTTAAATTATTTTTAATTAGTAATGTTAAAATGTTAGTTTCAAATTATTTTTATTATAAAATTTTAGAACAAATTAAGAAAATTTAGAAAAAAAATTAACCTTAGAAAATTTACAAAAACTTGAAACTGTAGGAAAATTTAGAAAAATTTGAAAGCTATGAAAAACTTAGAAAATTATTAAAAAATATTAGAAAATGAACAAGAAATTTTTTTAAAAAAATTCTCTCCCCATGTGCCCATTATGACTCGCTCACCAAACTCCTTAATACTTTGTCCACACCCTCTTAAGACTCTCCATCTCTCTCTCCCCGTCTATTAAGACTTTATTTATTTCACGTGCTATTGTTTGACACTAATTAAGACTCTCTAACCAAACCACTTAAGACACCCCCCCACCCCCTTAAAAATCTCATCGCACTTTTTAACACTATATGTCTCCACACTTAAGACTCTCTCTCTCTCTCTCTCACTCTCTCTCTCTCTCTCTCTCTCTCCCCAACCCTTATTACTCGCTCTCTCTAGGACTCTCTCCCCACCCCTTATTACTCTCTCCTCTTAGGACACTCTCACCCCACCCCTCGCGCTCTCTTTCTCTCTCTCTCTCTCCACCCCTTATTATTGTCTCTCCTCTTAGGACACTCTGACCTCACCCCTTATTACTCTCTCTCTCTAGGAATTTATCTCTTTAAGACTCTCTCTCCTCTAGGAATTTATCTCTTTAGGACTCTCTCTCTCTAGGACCTCTCTCTCTCTCTCTC
Source organism: Chamaecyparis obtusa (assembly GCA_027943335.1). Taxonomy (NCBI): domain Eukaryota; kingdom Viridiplantae; phylum Streptophyta; class Pinopsida; order Cupressales; family Cupressaceae; genus Chamaecyparis; species Chamaecyparis obtusa. The sequence continues at coordinate 962,039 of BSBK01008869.1, forward strand.
TCTAGACTTTCTCTCTATAGGACTCTCTCTAGGATAACGAGATTCATTTTAAAACACCAAAGACTTCCTATGATAATCCTATGTGTAAGGTACACACAAGAACTTAAAAACTCTACAATCATAGATAGGTCAAATTTCATTGCTTTTAGATGTATGGAAGCAAAGACACTAACATATAAGTGGAGGCACCAATCCACAGACTGCAAAGTCATTGAACTACATGCAAACGCGCTAATCTGCAATTTGCAAAGCTAAATTGTTGGTGGATGCCGCAATTAGCAAATATGCTAATTTGCAAGTAAAGACACCATTTCAACGAAGGCATTGATCTACAATCAGTGTTGCCAATCCAACAACAATAGAGGTGTTGAACAACAAGCAAGGGTGTTGGTTCTCAAAATTTCTTTAAAAATGCAAGGTTAAACCTACAAATAGTAATGTCTACTAAACTAATATGATACAACTAGACATCACTTCCAATGTCGAAGTGTCCAAGTTATGAATTGAAGTTTACAATGTTCAATGCAAATACATTAAGATTACAATTTTACAAGAATGAGAAATAAGAGGTACAAGAGAAATAAATAATGAATTAGCTCGTGGAGATAGCCATACGTCCCATACTACACACAAGAAAAATTCAGGGGGGATGAAAGGATTACACACACAATACATGAAGTATACACATCAACATGATTAACATCACTATCAAAAGAGCGAACACATTATTATCTCACAAGTCCATACTCAAGTCTACACAAGGCATTAGATTCTAGAGCATAGAGGAGGGGGTGTCATTGTATGTGCTCAAGAGGATGCATTCTCTCATATAAATGAGAATGATGATCATCAAAGAACCAACATCACATTAATAAGCATGTCTCTCTAGAGAAGTCCTTATATGCTTCATGTGAGGGCATGCCTTCCCAAGTCACCCATAGCCTTGTTCTAGCTCTCATGTAATGCTTAGGGAACCTATTATCTTATTAGTGTTTGCCCCCATTAATTTTATTATGTTTTCCCTCGTTCAAAAGACTCCCCTCACTACAATTAAGCCTACAATCCACTTACAGGTCACAAACGCATTGGGAGCCACTCGTTAAACTCACTTTAAGACCTCACCCTAGGGCTCATGCCAAAATCAAATACGACACCCCAATATCATCAATTAACTCATTTGCACAATGCCATGTCCAAACATACACATGACATATTTGATTGGTCATAATACTAAGAGAAGGGATTTGAGTCGATCCCATCGTAAAATTTCCATAAATAATGCCAATATCCCACAATATAATAACACATTTAAACCACCAAAATCATGTTTTTATGAAATGCCAAATTATGCCAAAACTAGTCATAGAGACCATCCACCATTGATGGACAACCAAAAAGCTAAAAAATTCAAACTAAATAAATTGAAAATCCAAGACAACCCATTGGTCCCCTATTGCACAACTCAAAAATAGTTCCCATGGCCAGGGGCAGGGCATGGACTCAATCGCTGGATTTTGAGGGCTTCCTCTTCAAATGTTAGGTGGTGCTTCTCTACTGGTCATATGGCCATAGATCGTTCTCTTTTGCATCACAAAGGTGCTACCAAATGGTGGAAAGATGCAAATGATGATCATTTAATTGTCTTGGCCTCTAACTCTTCCTTTGATCACACTCTTTAGGTAGATGATGTCTCCCCCCTAGGTGATGCTCCTATTCTAACCTTCATCTCAGTCGATCTGTCTCTGCCTCTTGTTTTTGATTCAGTCCCCTCTAGTGGCGTTAACTCTTTTGTGACCACTACTACTCTTGATATGCTCCAACCTATGGTTGTGAAGGTTCAACATGTTGACATAAAGTTAGTTGTCATTGGCAAACATCAAACACATTAGTACTCGTGATAGGTAATGATTGTGAACCAGTAGAATGAGCAAGTGAGCAATGTACCTTAATCGATCACGCTTATACCGGTCCAAGCTTTGTCCTACCGGTCTTGGAAAACACATAGGGTGCAAATGACTAACCAGATATATATCACACACCGGTTAAGTGCTTGATAATCTGAACTAGATTATGCGGAGCATTTTTTAATCAAACTAGAGTTAGCTTTTTTAGTTGAACTGGAGTGAGCTTTGTTTTTTCTACGAGCATTTCAAGGGAAACTAAAGATTAGTTTACAAGCTTTTTGATCAAAGTTTTACATGTGTGATTTTTGAGAGAGTTTACAGCTTGGCAAAACTGTTAGATGTATTTTTAATAAGATAATTTCTTATAAAAATAGGTCATAAGACATGAGAAAGTTGTTGAAAATCTAGAGCATAAAGCAAGAGAGGGAGAGAGGGAGAGAGCAGAATCTTCTGAGAGGAAACACAGTCACAGAAGGTGAAAGGGAGAGAGAAGGATTCAACAGCCAAGTAGAGGAAAGAGTGAACAAGTATGATCTGAATTGACAGATATAGTGTCATCATAAGATCATTGCTTTTGTTGTGAAGCATATTTAAATCCCTCAATCTGGGTGAACACTAAAAGGTTCCGTTGTATAAATCTCTTTACCGAGTAACATCTTTGTTGGTGTTTTAAGTCCTCTAATAAGGCGACTCCTCACAAGGTCAAGATCCTAACATGTCTTCTATTAAATCTCTTAACCGAGTAGCACCCTCACCAATGCTTTGTAAGCCTCTAACAAAGCAACTTTATTACTGGAGTAGTGGAGTTTCATGGGTGCTGTCGCACCGTGATTTTTTCCTTCTAACTGAGAGTTTCCACGTATAAATTCTATGTTGACCTGTGCATTTCATTTTTGTTTATGATTGTTAAAATATTATTTGAATTTCAATATTAACAAGAACATCTAATTGTAAAAAGGAGGAATAGAATTTGAATTTACTGATTCACCCCCCCCCCCCCCCCCCTCTCAGTAACCTGTAAGGAATAACACAACATTGTCAGCACTTTGGTTCTATTGATGGTGTTGAATCTCTCTTTGGGGGTCCCACCTTCTTGTGTTTGGGATCCCACTAAAAGTATCACCTAGACAATGGTTTGTTAGCGAAGGATAATCACTCTACATTCTATCACCCTCCTCCCATTGTTGTGGGTGAGTTGTGTACCCATACTTGACATGGGTTACTAGTTGTACTCGTAGTTTTTTATCCATGGTCATCTCTCGACCTTGTTGTAAATATCATTTGTTTTTACACCTTCAAGTTGTGGTTTTGTAAGAGACAACACACTTGTCTTGTTGCTTCTAATAATATAAAACAACTCAAAAATACATTCAAATCCACATCTCATCCATTTATAAAAATTTGAGCAACATATTCCAATTCAAATTCATAATTTTTAAATTTTAAACTTTGAAAAAAAAATGAATCAAATAAAATTCTACAAGTGGAACTAATGTTTAAAACCACTCCATAATACATTTACAATTCTCAAAAAATAGTTCAAATAGAAAACAATAGAGAAATCAAGATTTCCAACCTGAAACCTAGAGAAAACTTCAAACTGGAAGAGAATTCCACACAAATTGAGAGAAGACACAAGATCTAAACAATTGGTAGGTTTCCCCTAAACAATTCTTTGAAGACAACACCCAGAAAAATATTTCCATCCAAATTCCCAATCTACAAATTAAATTTCCAACATGTAGGGTTTTGGAGGAAAATGAGGAAGAAAATACTAAGGGTAGAAAAAATGAGTTCTAATTTTAAATTAAAGGGCACTTTTGAAAAGTCAATAAAATAACAGTAGAACCCCACTTAAAACCTAATTACAAAATAAAATTAAAAAAATCTCTAAATAATAAATCATCCAATGCTCATTAAAGTGAATACATATAAGAAATAATTGCCACTTAAATATTTGATCTCATTCAAACCTTACAAACATAACATAATTCATATTAGTAAAACCGAAAAAAAATTGTTTTTACATGTAAACAAACCCTACTACTAGACACCCACCAAGCACTTTGATTACAATTGGTTGGGCACACCCTAGCAACCCTGATAAATATATTAGAAAAATAACTTCACACTATAAAGCATAAAATCTTTAATTATTTCCACTCCATTAATTAATAATAGTTTCTTTCTACTCTTAGTTATTGTTTCCTTCAAGCTATAATCGTCATTCCATAGTTGCATGTATTTCTATTCAAATATGTTCATAAAAACATATAGCATTCTAAAAGCATCGATTGTAATAACTATCATTTGAGTGATAGTATTCTTTTTTTAATATAATTATATAAATTATATATTTGCAATTGTTTAATTAGCAATAAATAAAGCACATTAATTAACTTTCAAAGTATTCATTTGAATAACAAAATAATTTAATTTACTTTAATTTTAAAAAGAAACAATAAAAACAAGATAAATGGGGAACAAGAAAGACCTCTTCAAGAATGTCCATGGCCATCCTTAAGAGTTTGGAATAGGTATTTCTACCCCTCAAAAAATAATACATCTTTTATTAATTATAATTGTTAAACAAATATTTACATATAATTTAAGTCATCATTACTACACAACTTTTTCCAACTAAGCTCTAGACATCTTTTATATTATGGTATTCCTTGATATTTATTTTTGTATTATTTCCTTCAATCCAAAAGAGTCCTGCACATTTCTCATTTTAGACAACATTAATGAACCTTTTACCATCAAAATCATCAATACTTTACTCCACTTGCCATTTATACTCTTTAAGTGGAATTTTACATTTTTTCATGTGAATAAATTTATTTCAAAGAAAAACATGAATAAAATCAATACACAAATAACATATGTTTATTACAAAGAAAAACTTATTTGATAAAGAAAATAAGAGTAAAATAAATACATGAATAACATTAATTTATTATAAAGAAAATTATAATAATAAAGTAATTTGAGACTTACAATTACTATACAAAACGAAATATCTTGTGCATGTTAAAGAAACACGGACAACATATTTTTATTATAAAGAAAGGCCCAATAATAAAGTAATTTACAATTACCATACAAAATGAATTATTTGGTGCATGTTAGAGAATGTCTTTAACTAAAAGTCCATACACAATATAGAAACCATTAAAATATAGAGAATATACATATTTTCTACAATTTCACTCTGTAAATTTCCTCATTTCACCTTTTCTATTTGTTATGTATTCAAAAGCCATTCAATGTGTTGAAAATGACTCCAACAAAATACTAAAACTATTTTCTCCTTACAATCAAACCAATGATGTTATAACGATAGAAAATAGAAAACCCAACAAACTTTCCATCATAATGAAGCTTTTCAAGTGATGTCCTATATGGTTGCACTTCTTTCAAACAAGCTTCAACTGATCTAAGGTTTAAGAATTGCTATCAAACCATTTTAAGCATATTGAAATTTCTAGTATCAAAAAAGAAAACATGTTGTCCAAGAAAAGTTCACAATGATTAAAAATAAATCACATAAGCATATATTACATCACTAAAATCTTCAAAATAAAACTCCTCCAATCTGTATGAATCAACAAGTACTGTGCATAGATCAAAATCTTCAAATATATTTACAGACTAAAATTATAAAAACTATGAAATGAATAGATGGATACACAAGTAAACAGGCATACCCATTTCACTATTGGCTTGATATATCCCCAATCTCGAATAGTAAAACAAAAGCTAAAACATTAGCTAGGTGGTGGAATCAAAAGCAACTAAAGCTAAAATCTCCTTGCAACATAGAAAAGTTTATAGATATAATTTATGTTTCAAAGAATGACCTTTATCCCTGTGGGCAGATGGAATATCTCTTGTGGCCACATTGGCAAATTGCAGCCAATTTCAGAGGCTAGATAGGTCTAAAATACCTGTTTCTTTCTACTGCTGCTAGTATGGATTGTGTTTTTTCTTTTTTTTTCATCGACTTTTGGATCACACTCTGATCCATCATCAAGATGAAAGAAAGCTCAAGGAGAAACGTGTGGCCGTAAAACTCAGCATGGAGCTGAAGTATGAAATGTGTGACCGTAAAACTCAGCATGGAACTAAAGTACGAAACGTATGGGCCTTAAATCCAATGTCTGGCACCAAATCAGACTTTAACATGAAAGGATAGGCCCAAAGATGTAGCGTGTGGCTTATAAGTTTGCACCAAGACCTGAATTCAAACAAATTGAACACCTAAATCTGATCCAAAATGAAACAAGGCTGTCCAATTAATAAATCTGGGCTCAAAACTTGATGTTAGAATTTAAAATCAATGCAAATAAGCCCTCAAATGAAACGTATGGGCCATTCTAATTAAATCAGGCCTGGATTCAAACTAAGTCAAGGCCTAAATCGGTCCTAAAGGTGGTAGCGTGTGGCCCCATTAACAAATCTGGGCTTAAAACTCTAAACGATCAGCCCTATATCCCTAGCGTGTAGGCTTAAGACCCAAGTCTAGGCACCAAACTCGATAAAGCAAGGCCTCATTTGGTAGCGTGTGGCCTTGAAATTGCATATGAGGTCAAAATTTGAATAAATGAGATCCAAATCAGTCCCAAGGAGGTAACGTGTGGGCCTGATCTGATATAGATCAGACTCTAATTCACTTAAAATCAGAATTCCTAGCCTAACGTGTGGGCAAAACTCGAGATATGAGCCTTGGAACTCCAAACGTAGGCCTTAAATCTGGGCGCAAGGCTTCATAAGGCCTTAAATTTGGCCTCTAATGAAATGTATGGCCTTATATTCAATAAATTAAAGCTTTAATTAGCCACAAAGGGCCCTATATCAGACGTGTGGATGTATATTTAAGGCAAGGCCTCACAATTTTAAATACAAGGCATCAAACATAGCCTCAACTTACCTCGAGTTTAACCACTAGAGGCCTAAATTTAATAAGGAGGTGCCTACATAAAGAAATTCAATCCGTTATGGGGGTTTAAGGTTCAAATTTGAAATGGCTGGGGGCCCAAATTTAATAAGGAACCTACAAATTCAGTGCAAATGGGGGTGGCCATTAAATACCTGATGATAAAGATCAAACATTGTAGCATTGCAAGAAAAAAATCAATCAAAGAGGCTACATCTATATAAACAAGGTCATTCTACACTTCCAAAGAAGTTTTTTCAAACTGATTGCAAGCAGATCTAAGAAGCAATTCGAACCAGCAAAAGAGATTTAGAGGTTTTTTTTATCATTTTTCTTGCAGGGCTGCTTATAGGAGATGATACAATCCAACCTACACTATTTCTTCTCCAAGATTTCATGCTGAAAGTGCTCTGATTTCAAGCAATTACTAGTAGATTAAGGTCTGATTACAATGAGTTGGGGTCTGATTACAAGCATTCATCAGCAAAATCAAATTTTGATTTCAAGCCCTATCATTGTTTACCAGCAAGAGACTCTGAATTCAACATTTACCAGTAAAAGAATCCATGATTTTAATAATTTACCAGCAAGCAAGGGTTTAATTTCAGTCATCTCAGACATATTCAAGGCCTGAAATCAAACAAAATCAGGCCTTCTAGGATTCTTAACACTCCCAGATTTAGGCATTCTGTTGAATGGAAGGGATATATTGAAGAGGCCCGGGTGATTGAATGGAAGGGATATATTGAAAATTCTTAAATCTGGAAAAAAATCAGGCCTTCTAGGATTCAAAACACTCCCAGATTTAGGAATCAAAACTCAGAATTTATCATACACAGCCATGTGAAATTGGTTTGGGAAGATTGGTATGATATTTTGATGTTGACGGTGATTAAGTAGAAAGCATTTCCATTCGGTTGAGAACCCAAATTCACTATCTTTTGAATCTGATTAAGTTTTCTTTTGACTGGTTTTCATACATCAGCAAGTAGGCAATTAGGTTTTATTTCCAATTATGCTGCAACTTTATTGAGGAATAAGTTAGTCAGAATCTGATGTATAATGTTATGTTGTAGGTCATGAATAGGCAAGGATTTCAAGCAAAGACCAGTGTAAAGGTTTCATACAACAGCAAGCTACAAGTTAGGGATCAAGTCAAGATACAAGTACAGAATTCAAATCCAGATTTGAGGTGTTCAAGATGGAATCAAAGAAGCAAGTACAAAATTTTGATCAAGTCTACCAGCCAAAGGAAGAGATTATCAAAATGAGATATTTCCCACCATCAAAGGGGGGTGTTTATCAAGTCTATAGGGTGAGAATGCTGAGGTGGCACCCATTTCTTCAACCAATGAGATGTGCCAAGTGTCCTAGCAGAAGAACTTCACCATATTGTGTCTAGATTCATTTAATCTGCCAAGAGAGAAAAGGATAAAGGAAAGAATATTCTTAGAGATAACTTGGTGTAAATACAAGTGGCATCATATTACTAGTTCGTAGATGGTGACCTCTTCTACAAGTTTCCTTCTTCTACAAGTTTCTAACTACACTCTTTTCTAATTGGTTAATAAAGGGCCATGTAATTTTCTTATTGGCCCATTAATGGGTGTTTTCTCTTGCAAGCTTCTATCTAACCTCTCTTCTCATTGGCCCACAAAGCAATGTAATTTTTCTATTGGCCCACATAGTGGTACTTAATTGTAATTGGGTGGGCGTTAAATATTTGTTAGTGCAAGTTATAAAACCCTAATTAGGGTTTTTAATGGGTTAATCTAAGCCCTTGTTCTTGTCTCAATCTTGGCCCTTCATTGTAGTTGAACAACTATAAAAGGCCAAGGCCTTCTCATTTGTAACAGGTCAGATTAGAGATTAGAAGGAAATAGATTAGAGAGTAGATTAGGAGGAGACTTGTTAAAATTGTTGCCATAATGCTATCAAAGTAATTGTTGATTCATTGTTGGTCTTCATGGTGGATTACTTGTGTTGATTTGAAGTGTTGCAAGTTATTTTTTATTTCCTCATGTTTAGTTAAATGGAAGTGATTTTGGATGCATCTTTGGTGAACTTGCTTCGACCAAACCACTAGTTGTTTGTTGATTGTAAGTTTGCCTTGCGTGGTCGAATGGCATATTTAAGAACTTAAATTTGATTATCGCTTGCACATGGATATGCATCGATGGATGGTGTTAGTGAAATGGTGTTAGTTTGAACATCTTACATTTACCTTAGGAGATTGCACTATCTTGGTTGATGTCAATGGCTAAACTAAGTCTAGTAGAGTCACAAAGACATCCATCGTCTCTTACATTCTAGGATTAGATTAGATTCTCTAAACCCTTTCCCTTGCAATTTATTTGGTTGGAGGTGATTGAAGAAGTTAAAGTCAAGATGGTATCCATTGATGAACAATGTAAGTACCCTTTGTGATAACGAACATATCACATCATAAAACTGAGTGAAAGTCCACAATAAGAAGGAACCTTGAGGTTGTCTCATTTGATCACACAATCCAGATACATTGTTTAGCATATGAGCATCCTTATTCAAGAGAGAGTTGGAGATTTGGTGTTTCATCTTGGAATACTAAGTATTTGATTCTGCATGTTGTAGTGGACAAAACTTACATCAACAAGTCCTTCATGACAAACTATGGATAAAAAAGTAATCACTTACACCCTTGCTTGTGCAGAAATTGATTTGGGCAAGTCTTTACCTAATTCCATGGAAATTTAGTTGGGTCCAAATTCATGGATCCAATTGCTTGTTTATGAAAGTTTCCATTTGAATGTCAAATCTACCATGAATATGAGCATTTGCAACGAATATGTCCTAAATCTAAATCTGCAAGGACTTCTAAAAGTGGGCTGATTAATTCAATTCCCAAACAAGACAAAAGGAAGACTCCTATGATGGAAGATAAGGAGGGCTTCACTTTGATTAGACCTCGTAATAAAGGAAGAGGCCATAAGAGAACCCTACATGACAAACAATTCGATGAGATTTTCAACAGGTTTGATGCTTTGGATGATCGAGATCAATTTGATGGACTATTGCAAATTTGCCTATGGGCCAAGAACTTTTGGTACAGAGGATCTAGTTGGTGAGAAAGACAATAATCCTTAGGTTGGATCACAGGTGTAAGGTTTAGATGTGCAAATGGACACAAATGTACACTTGGGAACCTTAGGAGAATTGGTGTCAGATGGAGACAATGAAATGAAAGATGGTCCAACTCTCATTTGCTTTGGGTCTAATGTGGAGAAAGATATACAAGAGATTAGTAAAAGTAAGGGTACTTCATTTGTGCTAGGAATTCATCAAAAAACTCTTAAAAAAAGGTTCTCCTAAAAAGATTCTAAAGATGGGCAGGAAAAAAAGATCAAGAAAAAGTGAAACTCATTGGTGAGTCATTAGTTGAATCTAGTTTTGTGAAGAGTCTGAAGACCATTGACTCCCATTTCTCTCCATCTCAAAAATGATTGTCCTTTCATGGAATGTAAGGGGGTTGAATAGCATCCCTAGACAAAAAGTTATTTGAGAGTTGATTGGTTCTTATTCTCCTAATGTGGTCTTTATTCATGTTACCAATCATCTATTGATGGTATACTCAATAAGGCATCAAAAATTTGGGCTCGGAGCCATTGTCAATGCATTGGAGCTCAAGGCAGTTCTCGGGGTATGGCTTTCTTGTGGGATTTGCATAAGCTTGTCCCACTATGGTGGATTTTAGTACTTCTTCTATCTCTTTCATGGCCACAAGCTATGAATCTAGTGAGAATCTTATTCTTACTAATGTTTATGCTCTAACCTATCTTTTGAGAAAATATTTGCTTTGGTCACATATATGATTTGTTCGCTCTCTTGCTCCTTTATTCCCCTAGATCTTGGCTGGAGATTTTAACCATGTTTCAATTTTAGAACAAAAGAGGGGAGGAAATCTCAAGCTTGATCCCTCTAAGGGACATCTAAGGGACAATATTGAATTCTTGAAGCTTGTGGATGTTAAACCTTCCAATGGATGGTTTACATGGAATAATAAAAAATGCAGAGTGGAGGCTATAGCTGAGAGGTTGGATAGATTTCTGATATCTTGCTTCTGGATGGAGGATAGATGGACTGCCAATGTTCCAAGTGTCAAATAATCCCTCTTTTAAATTTCATCTTATGTGGCTTTAGGAATCATCCCTTTATGAGTTTATGCTTAATTGGTGGAGTGAGGAAAAGCCTACTCATGGTACTAGAATGTATTCCTTTGTCAAGCAATTGCAACATGTTAAGTGTAAGCTTAAAAGGTGGAATAGGTTGGGTTTTGGTAACATCTTCCTGGAAAAAAAGAATGCTCAAGCCCAGGTAGATGTTATTACTCGCCAAATTACAGATCAAGGTTTAGCTAATGCTTTATTAGGGAGGAAGTTGTTGCGGTGAGGGATCTGGAGGAATGGGAGCTTCGGGAGAAAATTTATTGGAAGCAAAAGGCACAGGTGGGTTGGCTCTAGGAAGGTGATAGAAACACAAAGTTTTTTCACAATACAATAAAGGACAGAAGACATGGGAATTTTATTACTTCTCTTGTTTCCTCAAAGGGGGTTCTTTTGTCTTCCCTTAGGGAGATTACTCAGGAAGCCACTAGCTTTTTTGAGAATTTGTTTATTGAGGACTCTACACCTACCAGTGTGGAGGAAGGACTTGTGCTTGATTGTGTTCCTTCTATAGTTACCAATGAAATGAATGAGGATCTCATCAGACCTATATCATTATTTGAGGTTGAAGTAGTGGTATTTGGCACAAAAAAGGGTAAAGCTCCAGAGCTGGATGGTTTCCCTAGAGTTTTACGAAGAATTTTGGGAAATTATTAAGTTGAATCTATTTGAGGTAGTGCAGGAGTCCTTTAGGAATAAACATGGGCTCGACGCTTTGAATGATACATTTCTTGCACTTATTAAAAAAAAGGAGTTAATTTTCTTTATTCTTTTAGACCCATAGCTTTGTGTAATGTGATTTCTAAAATTATCACAAAGTTGATTGCATAAAGGCTCAAGCCATGGCTAAACAAATTGATCTCTAACAAGCAAGGTGGTTTCATTGCTAGAAGACAAATTTTGAATGGGATTATCATGGCAACAAAAATTGTGCACTCTATGGTAGTTTCTAAGGAGAAGGCCAAGTTCATAAAATTAGATATGGCCAAAGCATATGACAAGGTCAAATGGAACTTTTTGCAAAGAGTACTCGTAGCTTTTGGTTTTGGAATTGAGTGGATTAGATGAGTGATGAGTTGCATTACTTCCTCCTCTTTTGCAATTCTTATTAATAGTGAGCCTACAAAGTTATTTGGCACTTCTAGAGTCCTTCAACAAGGCCATCCCCTTTTCCTGTACTTATTCATTTTATTCGCTAAAGGATTGGGAAGATTTATCAAGTCTTGGATTAGGCAAGGACTGATTCAAGGTTGGAATTGGGGTCATGGTCTTCCTCCTCATCTTCAATTTGTGGATGACACTGTGTTAATGGGCGCTGCCAGAATCAATGAGGCTATCAATTTTAGATGGGCTTTGGATGCTTATTTGAAATCCTTCAGACAAAATATTAATGAAGGGAAATCATTTATCTTCTTTTTTAATACTCATGTTCTCATTCAAGCCGGGATTGCTAGGATTTTGAGGTTTCAAATTGGTGCTCTCCTTTTTGTCAATCTTGGAGTTCATTTTTCAATACATCGCTTTCTTGGGGGCTTTTGGTAGGAATTTTTAGATAAGTTTCGGCATAAGGTTGGTCATTGGACCAATAGATGGCTTTCAACTATTGGTAGAGTGACTCTTTGAAATTTGTGATCTAGGCTCTTCCTAGTCATCAAAATTTTGTGCAATCAGCTCCTAGTCATCTTATGGATAGGTTATTTACTTTCTTCAAAATGGAGTTTAGTTAAATGGGATTTTGTGTAGGTCAAAGCAAAATGATGGTCTTGGTTTGCAACGGGTAAATTTGAATGGTCATGCTCTGGCTGCTAAGCTCTTTTGGAGATGCTACATTAACCAAGATCAAGGATGGGCTAAAATCCTCAATATCAAATATTTAGGGGGAGTGGAAGGAAAGGATGTTCCCCAATACAATCTGGCAGGTAAAGGATCCATCATCTAGAAAACTCTTAAGAGAGAGCATAGTTAGTAAAGCAAGTTCTTTTATGGATTTGCAATAAAGGAGCTACAACTATGTTCTAGAAAGATTCATAAGACGCGTACCCTCCTATTCTCTCTCAATATCCTCATTTCCAATCTCTATGTAATAGCTTTCTGGAAGATTCCAAGATGTATTTGATTCAAGAACATACTATACCCGAAATCTGTAGAGGAATGAGACAATTCAATAACTTAGAATTGAAGCTACAAGGTCATGTGATGACCCTCTATAATAACCTCCCTCAATTTTCTAAGATTTGAATCCATTTGCTCGTGATGACAATTTTCTACTACCTCAAAAACCATCAAGTGCCTTCACTGAAAAGTTGCATTATAGCATAACTTTCATTATGTTCATCCTAAGTATGAACTGTCAAACCCAACACGTCCACATGGCCAAGTTTATGAAAGGCATGCCCCTAAATTTCTGTTGAAGTCGCCTAAACTATCCAACCCACACTATCCTCATGCATCCTCTTAAGTTCTCATAATGCAAAAACTATCAAACTTTGATAGAGTGTTTCTCATAATCTATGGCACATACAAATGTTCTTTCTAAAGCTATGGAGTCATGTGATGATCCTCTAGAATAAACTCTCTTAGTTTTCCAAGACTCAAATCCATTTGCTCGTGGCAAAAGTGTTCCTACTGCCCCAAAAACCATTAAGTTTATTCAATGATAAGTTGCTATATAGCATAACTTACATTATGTTCATCATGACCGTCAACCATCAGTGCCAACATGTTCAAGTGGCCAAGTTTATGCCAAGAACTCCCATGTTTTGTTTACCAAGTCACTTGAACATTCCAGGCCACACTATGCCCACGCATCCTCTAAACTCCCTAAAGTGCAAAAAATCCTGAATTTTGACAGAGGGTTTCACGAAATCTATGGCACATACGAACATTTTGTCTAAAGCTATGAGATCGTGTAATGACCCTCTACAATAACCTCTCTCAATTTTCCAAGACTCGAATCTATTTGCTCGTGGAAAATGTTCTTTTGCAATGCTATAAACTGCCAGGTACATTCAGTGAAAAGTTGCAATATAGCATAACTTTCATTCTGTCAGTGCCAACATGTCCAGATGGTTGGGTTTATGCAAGGCATCCCCCTATTTGGCTTTCCAAGTCGCCCAAACATTCCAGGCCACACTATATCGATGCAACCTCCTAAGTGCCCAAAGTACAAAATTGCCAAAACTTCACAGGGAATTACTTAAAATCTATTGCACATATGAATGTTTTGTTTGAAGCTATAGTGACGTGTGATGACACTCTACAATAACACCTCTCAATTTTGTAAGACTCGAATCCACTTGCTTGTGGCAATAGTTTTTCTATTGCCCCAAAAATTGTCAAGTACATTCAATTGAAAATTGTAATACAATATAACTTTCGTTCTCTTCATCCTTGACATGAATCCTTAGCACCAACACATCCAGGTGGCCAAGTTTTTTCAAGGCATGCCCATGTTTCACTTGCCAAGTCAATCGAATGCTCCAGGCCACACTATGTCAATGCATCCTCTTAAGTGTCCAAATTGCAAAATTGTCAAAGTTTGAGGAGGCATTTCTTGGAATTTATGGCACATACAAATGTTCTATCTTAAACTACATCAGAGATAACTTTAGTGGCGAATCTTCGCCTTTTGGCGATCCCGTCTGACGGGTCAATCGTCATTTGGCGAATAGAGCACGCAACGCAGGTCAACTACATCGCCGGATATTTATTAGATTTGGGTCCAACGCCCGGGGTAGTTGCCCATTAGTTATCACATGATTGGTCAAAACTATCGGTGCAATCGCCAATGCAATATACATTTTGGATACATTTATTTTAAACATATCGCCAGCTTTTGCATGCTGTTTCTTATTGGCCCACGTTCTTTCGCCATTACTACAACCAATTAATTTTCCCTTGGGTTGGGCGTCGCCAACCATTTTCCGGACGTGTGTCGACCACTAGCCCCGTTTAGCCAACTGTTTCCTACTGTGGGCTTGCATAGGAAGGTGCGTTTCGCCTGCATTTGAAATTCCTGCTTGTTAATCCCGCCTAATTCGCCAACCTAGATTGGACTATAAAATATTATTATTCTACACAGTTCGCTCTTTTCTGGTCTGGAGACTGGCATTTCTTATTGCTGCCGAACTTTCAGAGTGCTGAGTGCATTGGCCATTGACTCGTGGACCCTGGTTTTTTTAAAAGGCAAGTGCTTTTTAATTTATTTTTTATGTCAACAGTGGTACTGGACCACTGGTACAGTGGTACTGGTTATTTTTTTAGTTTTACTGTCCAGTGTAATGCTAAGATAGCCTATAGGTTTGCGAATTATATTAGCCCTTGGGTAGTACCGTAGACTGTAGTACCGTAGCAGTAGAACCCATTTTTTGAGAATGAATCATATTATTGTTATTATATGTAGTCTAAGTAGTTGAGTCTTTTGTTCAACAACTAAGTTGATATATTTTTTGCAGCCTTTATCGGTTTGCCATGTCAAATAAGAGGGGTAACAGGGGTTCCGGTAGGATCCCTGAATGCCAAGAGAAGCCACCATTACCAAAACGCAGAACCATAGCAGCATATTTTGGTGGTGGAAATGTTGGCAAGCTACAAGATTCACAAGTTAGATCTCCAGTTGAAAAAGGAGATTCATCACAAGTTGGACCCTCAGACCATATTGAAGTTCAAGTTGGTGAACCTGATATCTCAGTCGAGGACGAACTTGAACACGATTTGGAGGCACTTCCCCTGAGTAGGGAGTCACAAACTGAGATTATAGAGTTGGAGTCGGTCCTGGACCAGTCGGGTGAGAAAACCAAAACTGATTCCATAAATCATGCTCATGCACAAAAGGGGAAAAGAAAATTGGGATCGACGAAAGATCGATCTCGCTGGGATCTGTCCCAAAGGAGTTTTCAGTTAGAATGGGTGGAAAAGTACTGGTTCATTGAACCAGTGCCCAATCCAATTGATGGTGCGCCTCCTACTGAATGCAGATGTAACATTTGCACAGAGATAACAAAGAAGGAGAAGAGGTTGCAGCTTAAAATTGATACCATAGAAAAGCATGTCGGTAAAGTTTACAAGAAGGAAATTATAGATGGAGTTGAAAAATCCGTGCTAACTTGGAAAACAAAGGACAACTGTCTGCATATCAGGAATGCCGAAAAATACGAGTTACACCAGCAATTACGGGATAAGCGTTCTGCAGTAAAAGGTTCCATTGAAGATTTCATTGGGAAAGCAACAGAAGTGCAAAATATGGGAAAAGTAGTTCAATTAAGTGTGGTCTTTTATTTATTGAGTAGAGGACGTCCTATGACAGACTACCCTTCAATTCCTGCCTTATTGCACTTTTTGAAAACTCAAAACTATCCGAACAGTCATTGGTCAGTAAACAGCGGATGGGAATGGGCTAGATGTCTTGCACAGGTTGAAAAAGAAGATATGAAGGAAAAAATAAAAGACTCAAATTTCTTTGCATTGTCTCTAGATGAAGTTACAGCAATTGATAATACTTCCTGGGTGTGCATGCATGTTTATACTGTAAACAATCTTTGTCGTCAACCATTTATACTATCTGTTGCTAAATTGAATTGTAGTGCGACAGCTGAAAATTTATATGAATTATTAAAGACTACTCTAATTGAATCTGGAGGTTTGGATAGCATGGAGATTGCCAAAAAGTTGGTGTGTGTTGGAGCAGATGGAGCTTCGGTTATGCAAGGTCATAAAGGTGGTCTTTGCAAAAAGATCAAGGATGATTTGGCACCCTACGCTATTCCCATTCATTGCATGGCCCATCGAATGAATCTAGCTTTTGGAATTGTTAGCAATTTTGGTTGTGTAAGTAAAGTGGAATCTCTAATCAAAGAGATTTACCAATACTTCTGTCAAAGTCCAAAACGAGTCTGGGAATTTCAACACTTTTCTCAAGGACTTACTGATGGGAAGAAGCTTCTTAAAGACAATGATACCAGATGGATCTCTTTGGATGGACCGGCACATCGAGTAATGTCTGAATACCCGTCATTGCTTGGACTAATCCACTCTGTGCGAGACAGATTCCCTCGGCTATATTCAAGCCTAACTAATGTTAAGGTACTCTTAACTTTAGCAGCTATTCTCCCCATGCTACAGGACATGAGAAATATTATAAAAAAGGTTCAACAAAGAGGTATGTACATTGCAGAATATAATAAGCTGCGTAAAATGACATGTAGTAGCCTGGATACTCTGTATCGATTACTACCATTAGATGAATCAAAGTTTGCAAAGTGGATAGAAATCACAGATTTGAACAATCCTGGGAACTTTTTACATATTGGTGCAAACGATGAGGTATATGCCAGGGTACGTGGAGTTGACATACCAATGCAGTACTATGCCCGCGTCAACCCCGACGAAGCAGGAAGTGAAGTTGAATCAGAACCAGAGAAGGTACTTTCACGTGTTACAAGTGAAGACTTCAAGAAGATCAAAGACTCTGTGCTTGACTCTGTCAAGCGAGTTTGCTACAATCTTTCATCAGAAATCAGAGACAGATTCCCTCTAGAGGAACTGCTCGAAGCAATGTCAATTGTTTTTCCACAATATTGGTCTCTAAACTGTCCGACTGATTTTCGAAGAAGGATGACGACTCTGATTCAGCATTTTTGCAAACCTAAAGTAATCAATGGAATCACTATAAATGGAATTTTAGATGAATCTCGACTGAGAGATCAATCATATTCTTTTGCAAACATAATGAGGGAACAATATGCTCTTATGGAGAACCCAAATGAAGAGGGAGCGGTAACAAAGCTTTGGAAAAACCTTGGTGAGAGCAATCAGTTGAGAGAGGCAATACCAGAATATTTCAAGCTTACCGATTTATGTTTGACAATGATATTGGGTTCAGTGGAGGATGAGAGAGTTTTCAGTACTTTGGGCTTCCTGAAGTCAAAGGTTAGAAACAAATTAGACAAAAATTTGGATAATTTTCTGATGCTCTATAATTCTAGGTATAAGGTAGAAAATTTCCCTTATGACAGGGCTGTCAGCATTTGGAGAAAACGATGTCAAAGAAGAGGGATTGCCAACATTTCAAACCCAAGTGGCAGTGGTAGTGGTGGTGGCAATGGTAGTGGCAGTGGTTCATATCCTAATATTGGAAGCAATGAAGATGATGTTGACTTTGGCATGCATAGTGAGTCTGACGCTGACAGTGAATCTGAAGAAAACACAACGAACAATCAAATGTTGTATGCAATAAATGAGGAGGATTCTGATGATAGTGATGCTGAGCCGGTCCAGGCGGAATGGCAACTATAGCAGCTTCTCAACCTCAAGTTCTAACTTCTGTGAGTCAAGTAGTAGGCTAGAAGTAGTAGCTCTGATCTAAGACTCTATCTACTAATTTATTATGTTTGTAGAAGTCAATTTATAGCCTTCATTCACAGTTTCACTGTCCTTTTATAGATGCTTAAATGTTTTTTTTGAACATGTTGATAATACAAACTTACATGTTGAGATTTTCATTGATTGTATTTTTGTAACATGTTGAGATTTTCATTGATTCTAGTTTCTTTAAGAAATTGTAACATAATGCATTTAACAGAATAAGCTCTATTTAAAAAAAATTGTATTATAATTTATAATTATAAATCAGCCTGTAACATAATACATTTAACAATTGTCAATTACAAACAATTACAACCCTTTGCAAATGACTCAACGTCAAATTGAAATGACCCTGAATTCCCTTTTACAGATATAAGGGAGCAACAATAGCTGTAGGTCGGTTTGTAATTGTATATATAATCAGATTATTACTACATAATACATTATGTGTGTACAATCACATTGCCAATTGTACAATTTTTTCTAGTAGGGAAATTTTTTCCATCTGCTGTGTAGTAATAGTATGCCAGTGCCTGGCTGCCCAACTATCCTGATATGCTGGCTCTTGATTCCTGTAACAATTAACATTAAACAAAGTTGAAATTAAATCCAAAATTTGAAATTAAAGAGAAACAAGTAACAAAACGATTATAGTACTATCACTTACTGAGTTGTTACTTCTTAGTGCTATCAGCTATGAGTCATGACTGCCAATGACAGCAACAGTAACAGCTTGAGTTTCAGAAGATGACCCAGCTTCTAAGAATTTCTTTAGGGCGCTCCATTCTGCATCATTTGGTGGCTCCATTTGTTTGAGGTTGTAGCTAAATAGTTGTAACCTCGTCAACAATAAATACTTCTGAGAGATATTTTTAAATGAATCGAGGAATTTATCTACAACTTCATTCATTGTTGACAGTGGTTTGATGCAACTTGCAATTCCTTCTGGAGTGGTATCCTCAAGCAAGTTGCCTAAATCATGATTCATGCTCTCCTGCAACCTTTTCATGTAATTTTCATTTCCAATGAATCTGGCATTTGAGTCAGCTGGATTTGGTAATCCAGCATTCAGCAAGTTCAGTATGATGTTATTCATCTTCTTCAATTCTTTGGAAACAGATTTGAGAGCTTCACCCATTTCCGTTAGTTGTTCACAATGGTGACCGACATCAATGGTCATTACAGAGGCATCCAAGCGGCTGTTTATTCCATGCTTTGCCAAATCCCTATCACTGGATATCTTTACTTTACTCAAAATTTGGTCAGAAACATTTTTTAAGGATTTGGTGAAGATTTGTCTTTTACCCAAAAAATCACTTTTTACATTTTCAAAGAGAAGTCTGATATTGCTATTTAAATCAAGCCATTCAAACAAACTATCAGTGTTCTTCATTATTTTGTCCCAATTTTCTTGTTTGATAAGCTTAACCATGTTTATTATAGTATCCTTCACATGATGGTCTTCGGAAGAGGTCGCTCTATTTTCTGCCATTACATTCTCCATCTTTTTCTTCATTTGAGACAACTCTTTTTCACTCTTTTTATGTATTTCCTCTACTTGCCCTTGCAAATTAGTTGCTCTCTTCCTCTCATCCTCCAATTTCTTCTTCAAATCTTGGATTGTATTTGCAGCAGTTACCTCTTTTTTCTTCTCATCCCCGAGTTCCCTTTTCAAATCATGGATTGCCTTTGCAGTGGACTCCTCTTTTTTCTTCGCATTGTCCAATTCCTTCTTCAAATCATGGAGTCTTTGAGTAGAGTCAGTAGACTCCTCTTTCTTCGTGTTCTCCAATTCCTTTCTCAAATTGAAGATTTTCTTTGCAGCTGACTCTTCTTTTTTCTTTGCATTCTCCAATTCCCTCCTCATTTGGTGGATTATGTTAGTGTTTGCAGTAGCACTAGACTCTGTTTTCTTCACATTCTCCAATTCCTTCTCCAAATTACTGATAGTTTTTGCAGTTGACTCCTCTTTTTGTTTCATGTTCTCCAATTGCTTATTCAAATTGTTGATTGTTTTTGCACTAGACTCCTCTTTTTTCTTCTCATTCCCCAATTCCTTTTGCAAATTAAAAATCATATTTGCCCTAGACATCGACTGTTTCTTTTCATTCTCCAATTCAATCTTCAAAATATTATTTCCCTTGACAGCATTGTCCAGGTCAGTTTTCAATTTATTGTTGACCTGTGCACTACTCTCTAAAGACTTGAACAACTGTGCACTAGAGGCTTGTTCATCCTGAAGTCTTTTTTGGCACTCATCCAATTCTTTAGTCAATTTTTCCACTTGTTCATTCATCTTTTCTTGCTGGACAATTGCCTCTGTAGGAGAAGATTTCTTTATCCTATTTTGCAAATCTTTGAACCTATTGTCTGCTGCTTTCTCCTTCGCCTTCACATTATCAAGGTCTGCCTGTAACTTTTCTATTTGCTTTGTAAGCCTTTTGTTTTCCCTCTCCGCTTTCAGAAGTGTAGAGTAGACCATTTTGTTGCTCTCTTTAGATATATTGATTTTGTCAATATTTTTCACTTTTGACAAATCCATTTGAAGACTGGTAACTTGTATATCGTTAGGATTTATTACATTTTGTGGTGGAATATTATCTCTACCCAGGGGCATAACAGCCATGAAGTTCATCATTTCATTGTTTGGATCATATGTTGAAAATATTCTGTTAGTAGATCCCTGACATTTAGCAACTGCATCACTTTTCAAAGTCTTCATAATTTGCCTATTTCTTTCGCTTGTCTGTTCAAACTTTGATGTAAATTCATTCAAACTAAAATCTGGATTTGCTGACAGAATTGAGTGTTTGAAAGGTGAATTATCAGTTGTATCCTTGTGTGCTCCTCCAACTCCAGTTGAACTTACTCCACCTACAATTGTATTTTGAGGATTGCCAACAGACTGAAGATGGCCCATTCCAAATCCTGGCGTTTTAGGACTGTTTTCTGGGTTTTGTACAGAAGCTACTGGTGCATACATTGGTGAAGTAACCGCTGACATTGTTGGCAGTGTAATTGTCATAACTTTTTGCTTTTTTGCACAAGGTTCATCCATGCTAGTGCCAGTGCCAATGCCAGTGCCAGTGGGATCAACTACAACTGGATTCGAAGATTTAACAAATAATGTTTTGGGATGACCTTCAGAAGCAGAGACATAATGTTTTTTGCCCTTTCTAGATGAATCATCTTCATTGTCAGAGAGTCCAATGATTGGTTTACATCCTCTTTTGGGTGGCTCTGGTACTGGAAGTGGATTCCAAATCCCTTCACCACTTGCACCAATGGGCCCTAGACCTGCATAACCCATTTTTTGTATCATAGTTGCCCCTCTACCATACGTTTGTTTAACAGAATCACTCATTTGAAGTGTAACAATATCTCTGCCCCTGGTTGACCCGGAATCCTGAATACCTTGAATGTCAGCATCAGACTGGAGGTCCTTCTGCCTTTCATTATCACCGTCACTGCCAAAATCATATAGTACAGTTGGATGCTCTTTATTCCAATAATTGCTGAAAATTTCATCCTCCTCAATTTCATCAAAAACAGCTGATGTCTTTGGTTCACCCAAATTTTGCCTCATTTTCCAGAAATCAGTCATCTTGGGTTGACACCACATTTCAGCTTTGCATGCCTCTTTAATTTCTTTAGGCATAGACCTCGTAGAAGGTTGAGATGCTTTCTTGTAGAAATTTAAGTATGTCAGAGGCTCTGATTTGTGCAATGTCATAATTTGGGATGACAATTCTTGCATTGAAATATTATTCTTTGTTGCATGTTTCTCCATCTCTTTCTTAACCTCATCCCATGAATCCTTGTTTTTAAACTTTTCTATCAATGGCATCTCCTGATGTTGATATTTGCTCGCAGAGTTCCCATTGGCAATAAGTCTCGTTTGTATTATGTTCAGTGGATCATAATTCCAGTGACTGACAAAATCAAAGCCAAAAAAAGTTACCAATTCATTTGCCAGTTTGAAAGCCTTTCTCTCAAATGTGAGGCCTCCAATTGCGAAAGGCAAGGAAGGAAATATCGTTTTCTTTTGTTGTCCACTGAAAAGTTCATCTGCGCTCTCCATCTGCCGTACATATTCCAGTGTAAAAACCCTTTCTGTAACATGCATTGGAAGTTTGCAGGGTTCAACCGCTGAACCGTAAAACCTTAAGAGAGTGTACTCTTCCATAAAGAACCAATCAGCCAATTGAATCTGACTTCCCAGTTGAATGCAATCTTTACAAGACACAGGAAATCTAGGCATCGAAGTGCCTATGATTTTTTGGTAAATAGGTGCCAAAAAGAAGTCTACAAAATGGTTGTAGTTTTTATTTGCAGCAGTCATCCTCATCTTATGTGTCCACTCATATACTGGACTTGGAGTCTCTGATTTCTTCTGGGTTCTCTCATCAAACTTATAGACCTCAATACCAAGCTTGTTGTTCTCTGTCTCAAATATTGGGCGATGCTTTGCTAAAAGAAGGTAGCACAAGTAACTTGTGAACCTAAATGTCTTGGTCTTGCCTGTAGTTGTACTTTGTTTAATCATCAGTAATTGTTGTTGCATAGATTCAACAATGTGCTGAACAAAATTATATCTTACATCTACCTGCTCAACTGACTGCCCTCGACAATGGATATTATAAATCATTTCAAGAACACTGGCCCCCACTTCCTTGTTACTGTCCAATCCCAGACAAAATGATAACAAAGAAATAGTATTCTGAACCCATGGCACAAAAATATCATACTGATAAGGAGGCTTATGGTCTTTGTCCAGTGTAACACTAGTAGTGGACTCTGAGGGTATTAAACCCTTAATATATGAATCTTGAAAAGATCTTTCCAGCTTGTCATAAGCCTGAGCTAGTTTATCCAAGTCAATGCGCTCCTTAGAGCTTTCTGTTCTAAACCCTAACCCTAGGTCTAACAGAGTCAGAAATTCACTCTCAGTTATTGATAAAATTTCCTCCTGAGTGTTTTGGTTTACAATTGCCTTTCTATTTTCATCATAATTCTGAGCGCATAGCATTACAATTTCAGGGCAAGGGAATACTTCGGGTACAGCGAGGTTTGCTAATCCAGTAACCACAGCAGCTAGTTTATTTGTATATGCCCCAATACTGCTGTTATATTTGTAATAAATTCTCCCCTTCTGTGGATCTTTCCACTTACTAAACAATGAATGTCTAATTGCCATGATTTCAGAATCTCCATGGATAACAGGATCAAAAATATCATGACACTCATCGGTGAAACCTGGGGTTTGTAGCACTCGTCTGAGTTCTATAATGGTGTTCTTTTCCTTTATGGGTGCACTCGTTTGGGAGGTTTTTGACTTTGTTTTGCCCATGCCTGGCGCTACTGGTTATTAGACTTCAGGCCCTACTCAAAATAATTTTAAAGTGCAAACCTAAGACAATTAAAATCAAGATTTCTATTGCTGCAAATTGCAATGGAATTTTTTTGAAAAAAATTAAATACCTGGAATTGAGATTGGATAATTGGTGTTGTCGGCTGATAACAAAGTTTCACAGTGTCACACTTTCAGACTTCAGTCTTCAGAAATCAGAACACAAAATGGAATTCTGCCAGTCTTTGAAAATTTAAAATTTGAAAACCCTATGGCTATCGTATCGGACTCTCGTAAATACTTGAAGTTATAGTTAAAACGAAAGTAATAAGTAATTAATGGTTTTAACTTTAATGTACAATGTACATCTAACAGTAATAAATTGTCAAGACTCAATAATGTACATAAGTTACACGTGTCACAATTCCGGATGAATATTGGCAGATGGGAAAGCATTCCCCAAATCGGCCCGAAATTCATCTTGGGCCGTCGATCTATAGACTATCAAATGTTTATTAAATTTATTATTATTATTATTATATTTTATTATTTAATATTATAAATAATATTAAATAATACAATATAATAATAATAATCATAACCTATAATATAATATAATATAATTATAATTTATAAGCATATAATATAATATAATATAATATTAAATAATATTAAATAATACAACATAATAATAATAATAATCATAACCTATAATATAATTATTATTATTATTATTATATTGTATTATTTAATATTATTTATATGTAATATATTATTACATATAAATAATATTAAATAATATAATATAATAATAATTATTACATAAATAATATATTATTTATGTAATATATATTTACATAAATAATATTAAATAATATAATATAATAATAACATTATTATTATTATATTATATTACATAAATAATATAATATATTAAATAATACATAAATAATATAATATAATAATAATAATAATAATAATCATAAGTTCATAACCATATAATATAATATAATATAATACAATCTCAATCTGAAGACTGATAGATCGACGGCCCGGGATGAATTTCGGGCCGATTTGGGGAATCTTTTCCCATCTGCCCAGATTCATCCGGAATCGTGACACGTGTCACGATTCCGGATGAAACTGGGCAGATGGGAAAAGATTCCCCAAATCGGCCCGAAATTCATCCCGGGCCGTCGATGACTCAGACTCGATGGTCATTATTATTATTATTATTAATTATTATTATATTATATAAATATTATATGGTTATAATTATATTATATTATATGGTTATGATTATATCAATGTATCATATGGTTGTAATTATATTATATTATATTATAGTATAAATAATTATATCATATGTTCTATTATTTTTAATTAAATTATTAAATTATTATTGTTTTTAAATATTTTAAATTTTTTTTAATGTAACTGCATTGGTTTATATTTTATATTTTAATAATGTATTTTTTATAAATTATAATATGTTTTTTTGGCATTCAATTAAAAATAATATTACTTATATTATGTAATCATTTAAGATTTATTATTATTATAAAAATAATATTATTTTTATTTATAATTATTTATTATATAATAGAACATATAATATAATTATTTATACTATAATATAATTATAGCCATATGATATAATCATAACCATATAATTATTAATAAAATATAAATATAACCATGTAACAGTAATACAATCTGATAGATCGACGACCCGTCACCAGATTTATTATTATTATAAAAATAATATTATTTTTATTTATAATTATTTATTATATAATAGAACATATAATATAATTATTTATACTATAATATAATTATAGCCATATGATATAATCATAGCCATATAATTATTAATAAAATATAAATATAACCATGTAACAGTAATACAATCTGATAGATCGACGGCCCGGGATGAATTTCGGGCCGATTTGGGGAATCTTTTCCCATCTGCCCAGATTAAACAATTTTTCAGTTTACCACTGAAGATTAGCCAAGACCATTATTATTCATTTTCCTACAAAACAAGTAATTCGCCTCTGAAATTATTAATTCATTTTTGGCAAGGGAAAAAATAGCCATCATTTATATATCCGTCAGTGAAAAAAAACATTAATTCGCCACATTTAAAATGATTTTTGCTAGGGCAAGAAAAAAATCGCCAACATATAATATTTTATTTCCCTATATGGAACAAAAAAATCGCCCTCGATATTAAAATTTTCCTGCCCACAAGATGTTGGATTCGCCAGCATTTTAGGCTTTTTTTTCGGGAGGGGTTTCTTAAAGTTATCCCTGAACTACATGTTCGTGTGATGACCATTTATAATAACGTCTCTCAATTTTGCAAGACTCAAATGCATCTTCTTATGGAAAAGGTTTTTTTGTTTCCCCCAAAACTGTCAAGTACATTCAATGAAAAGTTGCAATATAGCATAACTTTTGTATTATACATCCTAGGCATGAACTCTCAACACCAACATGTCTAAGTGGTCGCGTTTATTCCAGGTGTGCCCCTCTTTCGCTTGCCAAGTCACCCAAACATTCCACAAAACATTGTGCCAATGCATCCTCTTAAGTTCTAAAAGTGCAAAAGCTACCAAATTTTGAATGGGCCTTTCTTGAAAGCTATGGCATATATAAACATTTCGTCTAAAGCTACGGGGTCATGTGATGACCCTTTATAATGACATCTCTTAGTTTTCCATTTTCTCATTACAAAACTTATTCTACTGCTCAAAAAATCATTAAGTGCATTCAATGAAAAGTTGTAATACACCATAACTTTTATTTTGTTCATTTTATGCATGAACTAGCAATTCCAACACATTTGAGTGGTTGAGTTTATGCCAAGCATGCCCTTATTTCACTCGCAAAGCCGCTTGAACATTCCTAGCAACACTATGCCAATGCATCCTCTTAAGCACCCTAAGTGGAACATACAAATGCTTTGTTTGAAGCTACAAGGTTGGTCCCTCTACCATAACCTGTCTCGGATCTTGAAAACTCAAAACCATATGGTCATGGACAACATCAAATTGTTGCCCAAAAACTGTCAAATGCATGTAATGTGTAGTTCCAAGGTAGCCTTTCGTTTTGTTCATCCTAAGAAATCATTAGTGCCAACACGTCAGATTAGGCTTGTCTATGCCAGGCATAGTCTTGTTTTGCACCCAAGCTCTCTTGAAATTTCCATGCTAAATTAAACTAGTGCTTTCTCTTCATTTCCCTAAGTACAAAAATTGACAAACTTTCAGAAGTTGTATTTTGGAGATGATGGCACATATGAATGCTTTGTTTGAAACTACAAGTCGTGTGAGCCTTCTAAAAAAATTCTCTCAAATTTTAAAGACTCAAAACCATATGGCTATGGCATACGTTTTTTGTTGCCCCAAAAACTGTTAGATGCATTCAATGTGAAGTTGCAAGATAACCTAGTTTTAAATTTGTTCATCTTGGGTGCAAATTCTCTTAAGTGTTCCACGAGGACACATCCCCCCCTAAACACTAGTGTCCCCAGGATGGGGATGTCCTTGAGACTTGGGGATGTCATTCCCAAGTCGCCAGCTGCACCACTCGTCAGCCGTCGATCACTGCCTAAGGTTCGATCCCCCGAAGGATGTATAGTATATAATATATACAACCCCCCTGCCGCCCCTCGCCACCATCCCCCGCTATCCCCAAATTGAGAGCCTTTGTCCCCACATCTCAGAAACCCATCCCCTCGTCCCCAACTGTGGTGTAACTATGATTCTCATTAACAATATGTCAAGGAGGGCATATCTATGCTAGGTATAGTCTTGTTTTGCACCCCAACTCGCTCGAACTTTCCGATGTACACTATAACAATATTTTCTCTTAAGTGCCTTAAGTCCAAAAATTGCCACCAAAGTTTGACAAGTTATATCTCAAAGACATATGAAAATTTTGTTTGAAGCTACAAAATCATGTGAGGCTCCTCTACAACAATGTCTCTCGGATTTAAAGACTTAAACCATATTCCATAATTGTGTACTAGTTCCACCATCATTGCGTTGCTAGATCTTGAGTGCCACCCTTTTTGAGGAGTTGCAATCAACTTCTATCATTTTTTTCAGGGTTTTCGGACATAGTTTGCAAGCCACCCACAATTATTTCTTTGTGTGCCTACCACACAATGAAGTAATTTTCTGAAAATGGACATCAATATTGTTGTTCACCCCTATTTAGGCCTTGTGCCATCATCGGTGGTGGTTCCCAAGAGATTTATCAACATCATTCATAGCTTCAACCAGCATTTCAAGAATTTCAATGCATCAGCTTAAAGAAGACATTTCAACATCATCTAGGGCAATTTGTACAAGCAATTATTGCTACTTGCAAACATATTTTATGGTACAATTGTAATTTTAGGTAAGAAACAACCTTGTCAAGAATCTTTGGCTACTATGCAGCCTTGTTTTGGCAAATCCCAACAGCTTTTTGACTTCCAAATCCTGTTGCAGCCCTTCCAACTATTTTACAGAAGCTCAACACTCAGTAAATGGGTGTTTATCAGCCAAGGAGTGGTATTACAAATCTGAAAATTAATGCATAGTTCTGCTAGCCACACAGCTACATTTGAGTAGAAATATATCATTTCCAAGTCCGAATTTGTAGTTTCCATGCATGATATCCATCTAATTTATTGATTCAGTTGTTGCAAATCAAACAAATTTGAGTTTCAAGTGGATGTTTGGTTGTTTGATTTAAATATAGGTGTATTTAATACCCTGGGGTTTCATAATTTGTTGATAGTTTGCATTTTGAGGTTTCAATTTATTATTTCTAGCCATATCACCATTTATACAACATATGTGAGCATAAACTATTCGGATATAAACATCATTGCTTTCATAGTGTTTCATATAGCCACTCATTATACATGTCATAATCAGCTAGTGTAAATGTGGTAATTTGATATTTACAAGTTGAATTAGTTGCATTTGCTACATTTGAAAGTTTGAAACTATATGCCATCCATATAGACTTTTAAAAGAAGTTTCCAGCTACTTGTTTCATTTTTCAATTTGTTTTTTTAAGTTTTTTCTTTGTTGCAAAAATCAAAAAATACAAAAAGAGTATCAGAAATTCTAGAAAAATCTTATTTGGGGACATTATGTTCTCTCCCCTCCAAAAGTCATCACCTTTCACCACACGTCCAATGATGACTCTGATGCTACCATTTTCCACCCAATCCCTCTCAAATTACAAATTTACTTTGTGCTCTTTCAAAAATCTAATAATCATAAAGGACTTCTTCATGCAGCCATTCAAATGAAAATGAAAGAACTGGATCATGCTTCCTAGTGCCACAAACAATCCACTTTCTAGACCCCTCTAGCCATGTTTCTCATGATAATATCAATGATACTCTAAGAGGATTATGAAAATACATGGGGGCATAAGTCTCCCCAAAGGAGACACTCACCAACATTCCAATCTGTTAGTTGGAAACCTACAAGCTATTAAAGACAACCAAAAGATCATCTCCAATTTTTTACCAAAAAATTAAAAAAACATTTCTAAACTTAGGCTTTATTATCATACCTAACTAAATTGCATGGAGGCCATAGTGAAGATACTTGATATAAATTCAAAATCGGTTAGGCCTCAAATAGCTTAGCATAGTTTAAGCAACAATAGACCTCATGTTGATGTGAAAGGGGTCTTTTACCTAGCTAGTTCATTACCTAGGTCCTATCTGCACTAGGTTCTTAGCTATACTTAGGGTACACATAAGAAAGTTATCACTTTATGTTTCAAGCCATAAGATTAATGCCAAGGGTACACAAGGACGTGTCCTATGCATTTTTGGCCCATGTCCATGTTCCAAGGATGTTTCGACAATGAGGGGCACCTTGGGACATTTTCCTAGAATCCCAAAAAAATCTCTTTTTTTAAGGGGACGTCTACTATTACCAGGGACATCCTCGAAACACCAAGGGGACTGCCAGCCAGCCCCTTTTTTCCAGTGCTCAAAAAACAAAACTCATATTTTTGCCCTATAAGTGCCTTTTTTAATCCTTGCTTCATCTCTTCAATCATTGAAAACCTTGTGCATCTTATCATTGGAGGCATTAGATGAGTCAGCCTCTCATACTCATAGTGGCACCAACCACTTGAGTTTGATTTAGATGAAATGTTGGCAGATGCTGATTAAAGACAGCCATCATACTTTCTATTCTTATGTTTTTGGCATTTGTGACTTTGTCATTTTGACATTTGTAGTGCAAACTTGTAGCCTTTGGACATTTTATTTTTATATCATATGCACATTGATTGTTTTATGTGAATTATGGAAGTTAATTAAGTAGTTGTACTACTACTAATTTGTTTGACTCTCATCACTCGTGTGAGGTCTATTGTTGTGTTTCCCTAAGTATTTTTAATTTTATAATGTATATGTCAATATGATTACATTTGCAACTTTATTGTAAGCTTCCTTAATCCTATTTCTCACCTTCATTTATATAACCAAGTGGTTCCCCTTATAATCTCAATTTCATTGTAAATCTAGATCATCATTGTATATTTGCATCCTTTGATAAATATAAATATTCTACCATAGTTGATCCCTCTTGTGCTCTCATAGAAATTCTAAGATCTTGGGTGCCTATAATTTGCAACCAAATTTTCCATGGTATAGAGCATACCTTACCAACTATTACACGTTATCAAAGCTTTTTGGGATCACTACTTGTTAGTCTCAATTAAGAGATATAGGTTGCAAATCTTTGTAGATCACGAAAAGTTGAGTATGCTCTTCTCTTGCATTGAATGATGGTCTAGAGATTCAAAAAACACTTAAAATACCAGATTTGCGGGAGTTCTTTTTTGTGGCTTTGTATTGTATGTTCATTATGGAGTTTCTCGACACAAATTTGAGTTCACCATTGAGTTGAGGGTATTCAAAAAAGTCAATTTTACTTTCGTTTTGTCCAAAATGGACATGTAAGGTCAGATGTAACAAGGATCTGAAGTTGGATGGTGGTTGCCTAATTCAAAAGGTAGCTGCAATTTTAGAGCATTTTGGGTCAAATTGAACCATACCATCATGTCTAGAAGACCCAAGAGCTTGTAATTACCACCCTCAAATTTTTTTAACCAAATCCAAACTCAACACGTACATGCTAGAAACAGTGATACAACTGTTGTCAAAGTGTTGATATAGATAATTAATGTTTATACAAGTCTTGATAAAAACTATTCTGATCTAAATCACTGGAAATAATGTCCAGAACATAAGATAGTTTATGAAATGCCAACAAGAATATACCTTGAAAACATATATGATAGTAAGAGTAGCAGGCCTGAAATGACATTAAGGATTTGATGCAGGTATGTTGTACATTAGTTGCAGGCCATAGAACCTATGGAAAACCATCCAAAAAAATTCCCATCCCACATAGAAGACCTCCAAAGGTTTCTAAACAACCTCAAAATGAAGGAAATGACAGCTTACAGATCTGCTATACCTCAAAGGTTGCTGCACTGATATACATCATATAGCTCACTATTCACCCTCAAATATCACGCAAAAGCAAGGAACCTTCTTCAAACTGAGATTTAGCAAACAACAATCTAAAGATCACACCAAGCCAAACCTCAAACATGATCAAGACGAAGACAAATCAAACTAATAATAATTTCAAAACTTGTAGAAACTAAAACAAGGATTATCTTGCTAGCACAACCAAGGAAGAGCAGTAATCTTCATCAATGGTTTTTTTCACCCCAGCAGAGCATATAAATTCTTCCGCAAGGAGACTCCAATCAATGCATAAAGGCACCCTAGGGCCTAAAAAATAACACTTCAACCTCCAACTCTCATGCTCGGCAGATGAGGTACAACTTGTACCGTGAAGTGTACGACCAACATTTAAACTTCTCTTCCAACACACACCTAAATGTACCATCTGCACTGATGATTAAGGATGCTAAAAAAAGAAGCATTATTCATCAAACCCTTATACTATACCTAAAACCTAACTATATGGCCCATTATGAACTCGAAATAATCCCTTCAAAGATCCTCAATAAACTCAGAAAATCTCCAAAAATGATTCATAAATCTGCAATTTAAAACTAGTACTCTGATTCCAAGCACAACAGTGATCTCTGAAACAAAACCACACAAACTAGCTAGGGGTTATCTTTCAAATCCAAAACTAGAGATCACATGAGGGTTTCTGTCCTCAACAGATTGTAGAACCCCATGTTCAATCCAATAGCATAACAATGTGATTCCTGACCATCAACATATCTAAAAATGAGCCCCAACACCTTTTATAGCTATTTTGGAGGGAACTTGCACTTCAAAACCATAATAATTCATTTCCCCTAAAAAATGACCAGAATTAATAACATTTCATGTGCAAATGATAAGCACACAATCATATTGGCAGGTGGATGTGATTCAATATAATACAATTCTTTTCTTTTTCAAATTTAATACCATGAGCATGTCAATTCCATAATATCATACACATAAAATACAACAATTACACAACACAACTAAAATGCACAATTTAAGAGGAAACATTTCGAGAGAACTATGGCACAACATTGCTTCTATATAAAATCTTCTTACAAATTTGTAGGCACCAACCCACAAGAGACACCAATCCCCTCAATTCATAGGCACCAACCTACTAGGGTCACCAACCCTCACAACTAAGCATCATTTTAGCGAGAGACACCAATCTCTCTTTTACAAAGCACCAACTTTCAAACAAGGTTCCACCTTGAACGTTGCTTCTACAATGGATTATAGATATTATGATCTCCTTCCTTCATTCATTTCATGAATCCCCCCTTCTCATGATCATAACATAAATGTGATTGCATGATCACATGTCTCATGAGACTGCCATAAATCTGACTTTAAGCCATCTCCAAGTCTGTCTTAATTCCCCTTGAAAGGTCTACTTTAACTCAGCTTCAAGATCTTGCTCATATCTTTCTCAAAACCCGCTCTATATCACTTCATGTAGCTCTAACAAATCTACTCATCTTGTTGTCTATAGATCCTCTATAAATTTCACTAGACAATCTTCTCCTTTATATCTGCATTAACATCTTTCTTGTATAATATGAAAAGGGGATCACATAAAAGAACTATTTTCCCCAATTCATATGGCACATTGGAATACAAAACCACTTCAACACAACTATGATTAACACAACTTGAAAGATGCCAATGCAATATCCATGCTTGAAGGGTTTTTATACCTTTCTTGCTTAGAATTGGAAGGAGAGGAATGGTATTGATATGCAAAAGATTAAATAAAAATAGATCTGGTCTAATCCAACTAAGAAAACTGATGTAAAAGGGAATGACGAATTTGAATGCACCTGGAAATAAAATGGGAGAAGTGAGTTTTTAGACCCGAACTCCCGACCATTGAAGTCTCGGAATTGCTTGTAACTACAGATCTGAGATCTGGAGGCTGTAACCTGTTCTTGCACATAGAAAAAAGGGGTCTAGGTGATGAAATGAATTATTTCACTGGAGGAAAATAGAGGGACACACTTAGAAATAAGGACCGACCTCGAGTTTTGAAGAAATTGAATCAATATAGAACTTATAATGTTAATTTAAAGGTCCGATAAGTGTTAGGAGAGTGTGAAATCAATGTGGGAACCCATACATACTAAAATGGGGCTAAAATGAGCACCTAATTAAGAGTGCTTACTTTTTAGGATGATATAAATCTAATAATCTTTTTCTAATTCTTTCTATGCAGATTTGAATTTCTTTTTCTGGTCTTCTATTATTCCTCACGTTCTTCTTAAATGATTTCCTTAAATTATACTTATATATTCTTTGTTGCTCCACCACTCTCTTAATTGATGTCTTTTCCTATTTAATACCAGATATGATCTACTCTAAAATCAGATTAAAACCAAATGACATTTCTTTAAAAATTTACCTTCTTTATTTCCAATTCACATTACTTATGTCTTATCGCATGTCTTCATGAGTAAATGATGCGAATTTATTGAAAAGAAGCATCTATACTTATAGTCAGCCTCTTAAATGAAACAAACTCAATTTAGTTAATTTTACTATTTCCTTTCCTAATAGAATTGTTTATTTTCAAGGTCGTGCAGAGAATAATGTAATTTTCAAGCAAAGTATAGTTGGCCATGTATAATTAAATATTTACTTTATTCCAACAATTAACTTGTATATATAAGTCCGCCAACATAATAACTGTCTTGTATATGATGAAGGCACAGTTGTAATGACCCTTACTAAAAAGGCCACTAAAATTCCCAAATCTGAACCGAGTCAATTTGTCAAACACTTGGCATGCAACTGAATTGTTTGTTGATGTTTGCTTCTAGTTTGGGTTTGTTTGATGCCAATGATGTTTTGGTGAATGCCAATGAATGCAAGTGACTAATTGGAAGTAAAAATGAAGTGCAACCTCTTAATATTCTAATCCAATGGCAATTCAATGAAATGCTGATAAAAATTCAACATCTACAGCTCTGAGACATTTTGACGAACATTTGGTATGCAATCTATAGAACTATGCAAATGAGACATTAAACCAAACAATTGACCTCCTGATTGAATATTCCTTTACTATTCCAATAACTTGGCACCTTTGACTTACTTATCAATGCAATGAAACTCTCCAAGTCTGATTACAAAGTCAATGACTATTTCAATTGACTGATTCTCTGAAATTCATATGGACTGTTACATGAGCAAGGAACTATGGTATACAATGCACTTTCATTACTGAGACAGCCTATACTCTTCCCTAGCTATGTCCTTCAATTACAATGATGATAACAAAGTCTGATTACAATAACAGATTTATGGACTGTTTACAATCAGATATTTATAACCAGAAATGTATGGATTGTCACAAATTAACAATGAACTCTACCATATTCACAATGCACCTTATAGCTGTATCAATCCAATTACAATATATATAGCAATGTCCGAACACAATGGACTGTTGTTTCTGAATACAAATATGACTGAAAATGATGCAATAACAGTACTGTTTCAGACCTGTATATCTATGACTGTATACATACAACTCTTATGCAAATTTTTACCATTTTGGTACCCAAAACATCAATATCAAACAATGTATAAAACCTGGAAATGCTGCACCAAATGTTGATCAAATCAATGATGAAGTATGCTGATGTAGACACCTCCAATTGCACCCAAACTGATCCCAATTTATAGCTGATTGTAGATGGCTGCAATAATTTTTCGGACTGCTTTTTCACTCTGCCTTTTTTTTTTTGCTTTGCTTTTTCGGGTCTGCTTTTTCGGACTGCTTTTTTTCAAATTTGCTTTTTCGGACTGCTTTTTTGAATCTGCTTTTTCGGATCCGCTTTTTCGTTTTGCTTTTTCGTTTTGCTTTTTTGGATTGCTTTTTCAGACCTACTTTTTCTTCCTCTTGCAACCAAAACTCAAACCCTCAGGTAAATCTGAGGATTCCAAATAAGCTCAACATGAAATGGCTGAATACCACTTCCAATGTGCAACCCTTCAGAAGATATCTCACTTCCTCAGTTATGCAAATCCAAGGGAGTTTTCGTTCCCAAAGATCTAATGAAAATTTGTAGACCAAATGACTACAAATTGCTCCAATATGGAAAAGTAGAAGAATCCTCAAATCAGCTTGTCCAAATGAATGCCCAAGCCCCCTATTTATTCACTTTTTGAGAAGTTACTAAGAACTTCTAGAAGCATCTATTATAAAATCCCATTATAATGCACTTTTATAATAATATAACTTTATAAAATAAAAAGCGCAACTCAACTTAAAATTATAACATGTGGGGCCCACATAACTCATAATAATAAAAATAAGCTCTAAATCACTTCTCCAAGAGCAAATACGACCACTAATCTACAAAATGACTCTCTCCACATCGCCACCAGTCTACGAGAGCTTGTGATAGACTGATCTGGCACGCTAAACGATGTCAGCCAGAATGGGGACATGACAACAGTATGAAAATGCTAGCTAATGGAAGACAATATAAACCAGTGTTCCAAGACTCGGACTCGCCTCGGACTCAAAAAGCTCAAAATGGACTTGGACTCGGACTCGGCGCCCAGACTCGGCAAGGACTCGGCAAATCAAAAAACCCATGAAATGCAAAGATTTTTAAGGATTTTAAGTTTTTTTCCTGCAATATTTAGTCAATTAACATCTAATACACAATAATTGAGATAAATAGAAACTCCTTTGCACACATACACAACTTTGCATAGATCACATAAGTAAAAATACGGATTTCTGAAGAAAACTAGTTAAAGTTACTGACACTGTTAAACCAAATAACATATAGAAATCTGAAATATAGTGTCACTGTCAAATGATAAATCAAAATGTCTACAATACTCATGGAATATGAAATCCATGGAATGAGAAGTTCAAAACATATATCAAAGATTCAAAATAAAGGCTCATAGACTCATAGTAGCCTATGTCCTCCTAAGAGTACGCCTAAAATGACAAATGGAAGACTCTATAGCCATCCTCTCTCCCTGTGTCTGAGGCTGAACCGAAACAGGATCCTCAGTGACATGCTCATCGGAAACCTCCTCCTCCTCATCATCCTCCTCATCATCACCCTCCTCATAATCCTCATCATCAGTCTCGGATCCACCACTGTCAGCCTCAGGGTCCTGCACTGGGCTCCTCGTGCTCTAGCCTCCTCCTGTGCCATCGCTACTGCCTCTGCCTCTCGATCCACCTGATCAACCCACTCCAAGTCTCTATCACTGAAGACAGGATCATTCATCTCAGTGTTCCACTCTTCTTGTGGATCAATGTTCTCTAATTGAATTGGAGATGTGTCAGTGCCCAAGATACGTTTGTGACGAAGGCGAAGGTTGTAGTGAACAAACACAAGATCATTCATCTTTTTCACGGCCAACCTGTTGCGCTTCTTGGAGTGTATATGCTCAAACATACTCCAATTGCGTTCGCATCCTGAAGCACTAGATGGCTGGCTCAAAATACGAATGGCAATCCTCTGTAGATTTGGCACCTTAGTACCAAACATCTCCCACCATACATCTGAAACAAGAAAATTTGAAATCAGTTCTATAACTTTAACTTTATCAATCTAGATTCTAAAGTGGTAAACCGTAATAGAATTAGAAATTAGAAATTAGAATTTGGAATCATAGATTCTTACCAGGCATTAATGCAGTTCGATTTTTTTTGCATATCTCTCGTGCAAATAAGTCCCCTTGTGCTTTGGTGTACATCTCTACCTCACGGACTATACTTGTGGAAATTGCATCATCAAGTGACATCCTCTCTATAACATCATAGAGGCCACTCCACACCTCCCCATCAGCCTTCAAACTTGGGCTGAATTGGTATGCTAGATTAAGGAAGTAGGCAGTTGCATGTATAGGCCTGTGAAGTAGGTTGTGCCATCGCCTATCAATAACATCCCATAGGGGACCATATCTATCTTGATTTCCTGCATAAAAGGATCGAATGGCCTCTTTCACCCTATTCATGCCCTCATAAATGTATCCCATTGAGGGCTTCTCTCCATCAACAACCCGTAGGAGAACAACAAGAGGTCGTACAAGCTGCAATAAATGAAGTTGAACAATGAATATAAAGTTATAAACAAGTGTTTAACAAAAAATAATGATATGAAAGGGAATTGGAAATGAGGACAAAAAGGAAAATTACATCAACAATCTCTTTGGCCGGTTGCCAAAAGTTTCTCTCATCAAAAACCAAGTCAACCATGGCAGCCCCTGCAGTGGTCTTTGCATATGATGATCTTGTCCACTCCTCACATACAAACATGCCTTTCACACCGCCTTTGACTTGAGCATGGATTGCAACATGAGAAAATTTGTTGCAAATCTAGTGACCCCTGGACGAGACAACTCTTTTTGCTTTGTGTGTTGCCTCATAAGGTTGAGGACCCAAGTATGATTATATATATACTTGCAAATATTTCTTCCTATGTCTACACATGTTTTGATCCAAGGAAGTTTGCCGAGGTCCTCCAACATGAGGTCAATGCAATGAGCGGCACAAGGGGTCCAAAATATGTGGGGGTGCCTCTCCATAAGAAGTTTACCTACAAAAAAAATAAACAAATTAAAAAAAAGACTTAAAGCAAGAGAAGTAAGACATAGAAATTAAAAATTAAAATAATTTAAAATTTTACCTGCTGCAACATAATTTGCTGCATTATCTATGCATATTTGCACCACATTCTCCTCACCAACCTCCTTCAACACTCCCTCCATCACCTCACAAAGATACTCAGCATTTTTTGTCTTCCCCGAGGCATCAATGGATTTCAAAAACATTGAACCACCTGAGAAAAAATAAAGCAATTTAGTAGTAGTACTTACTACTATGATCAATGATCAATCTAATTCATAATTTCATAACTTAAGTCTTATAGCTTAAAAACTTAACATACCTAATGAGGAGACAAGGAAATTCAGAAGTGTCCTATTTCTTCTATCAGTCCAACCATCTGTCATGATGGTGCAACCCTTTACCTTCCATACCTTACGTTGCTCCTCAATTTCAACTTGTACATCAGCAACTCGTTGGGACAAAATAGGACCTCTTAGCTCCTCATCATTAGGGGCTTTGAACCCCGCACCACAAACAGTAACAGCATCTATGGCAATTTGCCAATATGGAGACCTAAAAGCAATTAAATAAATAAATTAAAAAGAAGACCTAAAGCAAGAGAAGTAAGACATATAAATTAAAAATTAAAATTATATATTAATAAGTACCTTGCTGCATTGAATGGAAGGTTGTTGTAGAAGAAAAAATCTCCAAGTGCTAGTTTTGCTTTGTCATGCATCTCCTTATTCCAATTCATGCCCTCAAGCGATGGTTGTGCACCAGGAGTTGTGCGTGGAGCAAAGATGGAATCAAGTGTGGATGGTTTCTTACGAACCTGACCCCCAATGCTCACACTCGCAGATGCAGAAGTAGTACTAGTAGTACTAGTGCCAATAGGAGTCCTAGCATGTGTCCTTGAAGAGCCCCGTGTAGCTAAGGCTGCCATTTCTTCTGCTTGTTTCTTCTGTAATTCTTTCTTCTCTTCAGATGCCTCTAAAATAGCTATCATCCTGCGTTTGACATCTTCGGAAACCAGTAAACATGCTTTAGCATCCCGCTTTGGTATATGTGCAAGATGATATTTCAGCCTATTAATGCCTCCCCCATTATATGTTACCCTACAATGCCAACATGTAACAACTCCTTTTTTGTGGCCAGGGATGGCATGTAACCAAGCCTCATCCCTTGCTACGGCATGAGGGTCTGCATCCGGGTTTGTTTTAGGCATGCTTCCACTTCCACTACCCTCAGTCTGAGACATGATGACTGGTGGCAGCTGCAATATATCATAAATAAAACAAAATAAGCATCTACAAGACTACAATATATATTATAGAAACTGAAAATCAATTTTACGGTTTACCAACACTAGAAATGTAAAATTGTAATTTGTAAATACTAAATACTAAACAAAATGGAAACAAAAAAAGATTCATGAATGCAAAAAAAAAATACAAAACAACAAAAAGAAAGTAACATACCTCTTGGAATTTGCTCTAGAAATGGAAATGCAAATCAACTTTGTAGAAGCCTCCTCCAAATGTGTCTTTCAACTCCTCTCAATGCTTACATGCAAGCTACAAAGTGCAACAAAGTTGAACAAACAATCAGCAATCCTTCAATGAGAGCCAACCGGTTTTCTTCCTAAAACCCCAATCCTCTTCTCTCAAGCTTTTTTTCTCTCTTCTTTCCTTATGCAAGTGATAGAATGACCTTTTTAGGTCAAAGACATATTATAAAAAGCAAAACAAACCAAAAAAACAAAATGAAATAATAAAAAAATGCTTTTTTAAAGCGCTGACTGCCGGCCGAGTCCAGGCATCGGGACTCGCCGAGTCCGGCGAGTCCATGGACTCGGCAGGACTCGGCAAGTCCATGCCTGACTCGGCCGAGTCTGAGTCCAGAGGCAGCCAAACTCGGCTGGCCTGACTCTGGCTCGGACTCGCCGAGTTAGGCATGGACTCGGCGAGTCCTGGAACTCTGATATAAACATTTTAGAGACAATCAGCTTGCCATTATTAGTCTTAATCACTTCCTTGGGGAATTATTAACCAATATCTTTCTATTTGCTACATACCATTAAGCAATTGATCTTCATTTGTGTGCCTTTAAATTTTCTTAATAAAAACTATATTATTTGTGATTACTTCAGTGATCTTTTTAGAAGTGACTCAATATTTCTTTTCCTACTTTTAATCAATACAAACTATGCTCCTCAAGCCAACATTGATTCTACTTTCTTTCATATTCACCCTGTAAAACAAGTCAATATCAACTTCATATAATACTTGAGCTTTCCCAACTCTTGCAAAGAATGATTCACTTCTAGTGTACTTCAATAATATATAACTCACCAGACCTCTATGGCAGCGTTGGCATTGTCTTTGACACATATTCAACTCTTTACTAGAATTGGTTCACTAATCAAACACATCAAAATGATGTTTGTAGTTTATTGTGTTCTACAAATCTAAAAACATTTAAACCTTCAACTTTAAGCTTTGTACATTCTGAATAAAAAGAATAGGCATTGTACCATGCAAGGGAAACATTATCGATCACAACATAGACTCCATCCTTCTTGAATCTCAATGGCTCTTCTCTTGCAACACGTGAAATTATAAGATAAAACCTAAGAGCATCATCTCCTTAATCAGCGACTTGCAAAACATGACATTTATGTTCACATAAAACATAGATCAAATGATCTTCGACAGCAATCATTAATTTCACAACATGCAAAAGATTATATTGGACATATCTATCTATGACCATATCAAGATTTTCAAATATCTAGCAAAAACCTTGTGAGCATAAACTTTATCAAGTGAGTTGGCCCTTTCAAACTTGGACCTATAATACTCTCTCCTCTGACATTTTTGATAATATTTGACATTCATGACATCTTGTTGACACTAATGGCAAGAAGCATACCAACAATCTTCAATACACCTTTGACATCAATGACAACAATCTTGATATCAATGATGTCAATATGTCCACCAAAAAGGCCCACTTAGGTAGGCATCCAAGTTAAGAACATTTCATTGCCTTTCAAATGAGTTATTGCATTAATTTGTTAATTTTATTATTTCTCAACATTATACAACATTAGTGAAATATTAGTTAATTATTCAATAACACACCCAAGTTGCAAAAATCATTGAAACTGAATTGGAATCAAACTTTGATCACACTATATGATTCTAAAGATGTAGGATGATGACCGGAGCCAACCAGGTGCCTTACTAAAAATAGAATTGCTCTCCAAGAATTTTGAAGAACACCCTACGAATCTGAAACTACTTTTGAAAGTGACATAACAATCCACATAGCCAAGTGGCCTCATTGCCAAAAATTTAAAAAAATAAAAAACTTGAATCAATGAACCAGCAACCTCCAAGGACTTTGGAGTCCCTCATTCTCTTACCAATTAGCCTACAAGACTCAGAAATTGAGCTTCAAGCTTATAAATCAATCCGGCTCAAATTAGGGAAATACAAAAAAATAATTCTCAAATCATTAAATTTGGAGCACTTTGCCCAAAACCATTAGAGAAAAATTTGTCATGCTTAGCTATATAGATTCTACTGTACAACATACTCTCCACATAGTGAAATATTCCCCACTATTACAAGCCCCAACAAGTAGGTTTAGTCGACAAAAAAGGTTGTACAAGGACGAGGGTACTTGGCTACTTCGGGTACATGTACGACTATTTTTCAAACTAGGGGACGGGGGTACCTGGGTACCGTCAATTTTTTTAATATAATTTAATATTTTATAGAAAATCTGAAAATATGAGTGTCATAACAATGAGTTTTCAAAATAAGAAAAGTGATTAAGTTTGCAAATGTAATGTATTGTTTTCAGTTTCAGATTTGCAATATGTTTGTAATAATAATATATACTAAATGTTTAGATGCATAACAGATAAGGAAAACTTTAAATATGAACAAGAAGATCATAACTCATATAACAATGACATATTGCAATTGTTAAACTTCTAACTTGAACAGTGATGAAGTTTAATGTTAATCAGTATTGTATCAAAGTTTCAAACTGATTACATACTGAATTAAGCTTGATAAACAGCAAACTGATACGCAAACAAAAAACTGAAACAAAAATCAAAAACCTTAATCAAGGTCCTTAGCTATCATACTCTCCACTGAGTACCCACCGAGTACCCGGTACTTGGGTACATGTACAAGTACCCA
Source organism: Chamaecyparis obtusa (assembly GCA_027943335.1). NCBI lineage: Eukaryota > Viridiplantae > Streptophyta > Pinopsida > Cupressales > Cupressaceae > Chamaecyparis > Chamaecyparis obtusa. Next base: position 1,004,169 of record BSBK01008869.1, read on the forward strand.
GTACACATCCTAGGGGTATGGATACGGGTACCCATGCAACATAGGTTACTTTTATAAAGTTTCTTTAGAAATTTAAATTAAATCTAGAGAATTTATATGGTGACAAGGTACTTTGCATACCCTATATGCTTTGCAAACTGCGTAATGCGTGATACAACATGCTCTACATTGGCAACACATGGCACTGGCCAATGGGCTCGCCATGCCCTCAATCATATTGCCAATAATTACCACCACCAACTACAAATTCAAACTCATGTAGAAGAATATTTGACAAGTGGCTATTTTGTCCACCGCCAAAAAATTCTTCTAGATCTCAAAAAAATTCAACAACATATTCACAACCTAGGAATATTTTGGTGAAACAAGGAATATACCGTCGACCTCTAGAGTCTATACTAACCTCAACAACATGTTAGCCAGCCTTCACCCACCAGCCAGCCCATCTCCATCATAGTTTCCTATTTGTCAATCAATCTTAAAATGGCCATAACTCAATCATAGGCCATAACTCTACCCAATTTTTCCAAAAGTTGTGGATTCTCATAGGTGTTGCTAAACAGTTCTCATTTTGGGAACTTTTAGGGCTTCATTCTTTCTCTTACATTAAAAAAAGTTTGTCATATTTTTTAAAACTGCATAATATTTTTTGTACTTTGCAATGGTGTGATCAAATTAATCTCATCCTATTTAAAATTGTACTTTGATTCTATGGCCAAATTTGGCATATGCATGCACAAAGATCAAGTCTAGTTTGTTGGTTGTGACAAGTTGCACCTATAATCACACTGAGCATTAACTTACAAGATCATACATTTCAGCAAATCTTTAAATGAGCAATTTAGGGAGGCAATTTTGTTGTGGTTAATTGCTTTTTTTCCTTGTGTGTTCTTACAATGGGGAGATCTCAAATTAAACTACTGACTTCATATAATCATGCTTCATGGCGAAAATCAATATAGAACTATCTCATGGAAAAGTATTATAGTGTACATCTAAGAGAAACCATTTATGAACATAATGATGCTAGTGGAAAGTCAATATGAGAGATCAATCATGCGAAAACACTTGCATGCATAAATTCATTGTCTCTTTTGATATGCAATTTTCATATTGCATTATGCAAAACACTTAAAGCAAGCATGAGAAAAAATTTAAAATCTATGTATAAGATCACAGGTTGTCACATTGACAATGATTTGAAGAATCTTCATCTTAAAGGTATTGGCCACATCTAAGATTACATCTCCAAGATTAAGCAACTAATAACATATCTAAAAGATTGCAATATCATCAAAGAGGATTTACATTTGACACTAAATGTGTTATCAAAGCTTGGTCATGAGTATTCAGTGTTTGTTTCCAGCTTTAGTACCCATCGTCTTTTTATGAAAGCAACACATAATGAGTCTACTTGTGATCCAAGAGGAAGAAAAGTAAAATGAGTATAATCAACTCTTTTAATTCACAAGCATTGGTGGCTAGTGAGCCTAAGGTACAAAAGAATCAGGGAATTGTGAGAAGAAGCAAAAGATGAAAATACAAACTACACAAAAAGTTTAAATCCTCTCCCTCTCAAAGGGAATCATCTAAGAAGAAGCCTAAGTGTGCATACTACAAGAAAACAAAGCATGATGAACATCAATGGTGTTCAAAACAACTTGGTCAATTGAAGAATTTGAAGAGCACACAGTTATACTAAGAGGGGTTGGGGATGGGCGGGGTGAGGGGTAAATTAGTATAACAATTACTTTTACCAATTTAAAATTTATTCATTACAATAGCATCAATTACTAAATTTAACAATCATGCACATCATAACACAATAACACAATGTTTTACATGGAAACCTAAATGGGAGAAAACCACGACAAGTCAATGCTTTATATAATTCTTCTTTTACAACTTGTTTGTAGGCACCAACCCCTAAGTTTATGAGCACCAACTCACTGGAAGCACCAACTCCCACAAATTGTAGGCACCAAGCTACAAGAGGCACCAACCCCTAAAAGCAAAGCACCAGCTTCACTTAAATCTTAAATTCCACCTTGAAAATGTTGCTATCTCAACTGGTGATGGATTCACTATATTGGAACAAATTCTGATTACAAACTTCACCAATTTGCTGCAAGTCTGATCAAAGTCTCAATAAAATTATCATAAAACTCTCCTCAAAATACATCTGTGAATCTACAAGAGCAATACCCTTACAGTTCTCTTGTTTTACTTTTCTCAAAACATCCTCTATGTAGTATATATATATATATATGGGTATACCTACAGTTGGAGCACACAACAAATAGTGAACACCTTTTCTCTTCTCTAACTTATATACTCAGTATTGTCTTCCAAAATTTTGAATAATTATCTTATAGCATAGAGTGTTATTCCTAACCAGTTACTGAGAGGGGGGGTGAATCAGTAATTTCAATTTCTAATTCTTCTATTGAACAAATATTCTTGCTAATACAGAAATTAAAAGAATATTACAACACCCATAAACAAAAATTTAATACATAGGTCAACACAACATATATACGTGGAAACCCTCGATTAGAAGGTTAAAACCACGGTAGGACAGAACCCACAAACTCCACTACTGGAATAATAAAGTTGCCTTGTTAGAGGCTTACAAAGCACTAGTAAGAGTGCTACCCAGTTAAGGGATTTAATAGAAGACATGTTAGGATCTTGACCCTGTTAGGAGTCGCCTTGTAAGAGGACTTAGAACATCAATAAAGATGTTACTCGGTAAAGGGATTTATACAAAGAACCTGTAAGGGTTCACCCTGATTGAGAGATTTAAATATGCTTCTCAATTTAAAGCAATGATCTTATAATGACACTATTTGTCGAATCAGATCATACCTATTACCCTTTCCTCTGCTTGGTTGTTGAATCTTTCTCTCCTTTTCACCTTTCATGACTGTGATTCCTCTTAGAAGATTTTTCTCTCCTGCTCTTCTTCGCTCTATGCTCTTGATATTCAACAACACATCTTTCATATCTTTTGACCTATATTTATAAGAAATTATCTTATTAAAAATACATCTCATAGATTTGCCAAGCTATAAACTCTCCCATAAATCATGCATGCAAAAAAAGCTTGCAAACTGATCCTGAGTTTTCCTCGAAATGCTCGCAGATAAAACAAAGCTATCTTCAGTTCCACTAAAAAAGCTAACTACAGTTTAACTGAAAAACGCTCCATATAATCCGGTTTGGATTATCATGCACTTAACTGGTGAAGAACTTGTATCCAACTAGTCATCTATTCCCTGTGTGTATCCCATGACTAGTTGTAAAACCATAGAACGGTATAAGCGTGACCGGTTAAAGTACACCGCTGTCTTGCTTAGTCTACCGGTTCACAATTATGAGTACCGGTGTGATGTACCAGTGTTTCGGTGAGATTGATATTTGCCTATGACTTTACCAATGACAACTAAGTTTATGACAACAATCTTCCCCTTTGGCATTGGTGGAAAAACATATCAATACATCACCTATAGACTTCCCCTGTAGATTTGCTTGTCTTTTTGTAGCATATTCTAACACATTGTCATCTCTCTCTTCTCTATTCTTTCATCTGTTGTGATCTCTGCATCTGATCTGCAATTACATCTTCCCCTTTTTGCCTCCAAAGGACAAAGGGTTGTTACTCTTTACACCTGTAACTTATTGAATATATCCTTATAAATCTTCTTTGCAGAATCAAGGAATGGCTTCCATACACCTGTTACATGATCTAAATTCTTCTTTGCTGCTTGCAGTGAGACAATTATATTTTCCATGTCTTCCACTATTTTGTAATCAGGATCTTTGATCAGTCTGATTGTTTCAGTTGCCATTCTCTGCATTAGATCAAAAGTTGGTGCAATGAACAACTGAAACCCAATAAGATCTTGGATTCTTTGTGTTTTCTTCTAAAGCTTTCCTTAAGGTGAGAGCAAGACTTGTCAGCTCTCGGCTGTACTCAGTTGCAGAAGAGCTCTTCGCATCAAATTTTGATGTTAGAACCTTTATCTCTTTTGTTGTCTTGTTCGTTCTCTTAGTTATATCTTTAACAAAGTCTTCAAAGTTTGAAGTCCTTGTGATCAACCTTCCAGCTTCCTGTATCTGTTGTTGTAGCTCCCCAGTTCCTGTAGATACAGTAGCTTTGAGTTCTTCAACCTGTTTATGAAGAATATCAATTATTTTCTTCTCATAGTGATCAATTGCAATTGTTTCTGGGTCAATGATGTCTTCCCCAATTGCTTGTGCTAGTACTTCGAATTGATCAATTACCGGTTCGTCTTCATATATGTCTGTATCAGGTGCAAAATTGTACAAGATATTCCTTACACTAGAGAGAACCATATCCAATTTTCTCTTAGTGAGTTCCTTTAGTTGCCTTGTTGACATTTTTCTTATGTCAACAACTGTTTCACTAACTTTTCTTCTCTATGATTCAGAATCTGTTGCAAAGGTTAGCTTTCTCTTTGACGAAGATGTACTTGGAACATCTATCGGTTCCTTCTGTCTACTCTCCTATGCAAGTTCTTCTTCTGCAGGCTTCCCATGTTCTTCAGTAACAAGCAACTCCTATTGTTGAGGTATCTCCTCTTGTCGTACCTCTTCTTCTGGATGTACTTCCCCTTCTGGTTATTCTCCTTCTTCCGGTGGTTTCTCAGTCTGTTGTTGCCCTTCAGCAACCTGTTGACCAACAAAAACTATTTCTGCTTTATCTGTTTCTTTTTCTACAGTCATCTTTGTTGATGCCTCTCCTTGTTCTTAATCATCTGGTCTTACAGATGTCTCATATCCACCTATTGGAGCTTCTTCTCCCAGATTAACTTGTTCACTGGCTGTGAGCTGTTCAGGTATATCTTCCTTCTGACCAGTGGTTCCTTGTTCACTAGCTATGAACTATACCAGTGGAACCATCTCTTTTTCAGGTTCATCTTGTGAGATGTCTTGTGGACTTGTAGACTTGAGAGTGATGAAGTTATATTTTTGCCAAAAATCTAGAGAATCTTCATACACTTCTTTTTCTTGTCCATTAATTATCTTGGCAACCCTATTCTTTGTGTCCAAATTGAGTGACTCTGCTTCCATCAAAAATTTTATTGTCTCATCATTGAGACCTGATCTTACTTGTGTCAAAGTTTCCCTTATTATCTTGTTGTTTTGGGCTAGACCGGTTCTCCATTTGGTCATTATCCTTTTATTCAATTCAGGCGAAAATAGAGGCCTGTAGTCCCTAGGACTTCTGTTGAAATCTAAAAAGGTTTCTAACAAAGAAATTTATATTTTCTCCTTATCTTCCTCTACCAAAACACTAAACCATTTTGCAGCATTTGACACTTCACCGAAATCCACAATTTCATCCACTATATTATCTACAGTTAAGGTTTGAGCTTTACCTTTAACTAGGGAAGCAAGTACGGTTGGTGGAGTGAGATCACCACCTGTGTCTCCAGTGATATCTACGATGACCAGTTCAGTTGCAGTCTTTGCTATGACTGGAGTCTCTACTCCCAATATGCCCTTTCCTTTTCCAGTATCTTTCACCAGTGGCTTTGTGGTCTTTTGGCATTCTGTTTCAATTTGGTGTTGCTGCTCGGAAACAGTCGTCCATGTAGCAACCCCTTCATCTTGTACTTTATCCACTTCACCAATTAGGACCTGACCAATTCTCTTTCTGATGTTGAAACTCTGTTTGTATAGGTCAGCTTGATTGGTTGCCTCTTCCAGGCTCAGGTGATTCTGTACTTCTAGCAGAGCCCTTATCCTCAGCTCGCTTTACTTATCTGAGGAAGATTTCCATCTACCTTCAATTATTCCTACTAGATTCAGGAATTGTTTTATGAAGTACAATAGGTGTTAAGTTGTGCTTGTGAAGAACAAAAACAACTTCTTCCAGCTTTCTGTTATCTTCCTCATCACCAAGATCATACCTTCTTTTGACTCCACCCAATCCACTTGTCTCCTTTATCCCTTCAACCACTTCATCAATGGTTGGTTTTCTTACTCTAGGTGCATCATCTTTTACCTGTTTCCCAGTCTTTCTCTTTCTGTAAAGAGTAGTGGTTTCTTCAGTTTCTGTTTCTTCCACTTCCTCACCTGGTGCACTGGACGCTTGTCGAGTCCTCTTTCTTTGAACCTTTGGTTCTTCAACCACTATCTTCTTCTTCCTAGGAGTGGGAGTTCTTTTCACATACACCTTCTTTGGTTCCTTTGTAGATGTCTTTTTCTTCAAATTTGTCAAAATCTTCTCATAGGTCCCAACCCAGTATGTTGAGAGATCTAAGTTGCTTTCTTGAAGTGCATCAGCATATGCCTTTGCAATCTTAGAAGTAATCTCATAACCAAACTCCAGTGCATACTCGGACCTTGGCTCCACAACCTAGATAATACAATGATCAATGCTTACTAGAAAACACATCTCTTCCTTGTATTCTTCAACAATGGTAGAGGGAATTCTTTCTTTGTTGTGCATTCTTAGCTGAAAGGCCTCAAAGTAATCATTCATGACATTAAACCGGTTCCCCAAGTTATTTGCTAACTCACCTATTTGAACCATTACTGGTTTATCTTCTTACCATGTGACCTTGCCTATGCCTAGAAAGAAGTTTTGGTAATAAAAGAACAAACATACCAGTAATGTCCCATACTTCAAAAACTTCTTCTTGATCAAGCTGAGCTTCTTTAGGTTTTCAAAAATATGCCCCCTTAGCATAGCACATATTTCATATCTTGCATTATCATGCATAATCCTGTGTCCAACATGTATCGCACCTCATGGTACGCTATTCAAGTTACTCGACTGATATACCTTATAGCCGATAACTGCTGCCGCAAATCGAACGCCATCATCTTCAATGTCATTCACAGTCATCATTCGACTGTTGTATCTGGACTTTGTCAACCGAGTGACTTCTGCATTAGCTATAGTCCTTAGGGTTAGAGCTTCCCCTACAGCGTTATAACCAGTTACCCTTCATAGGTCTTCTTTCTTGATCGGTGTGAGCGCGCCTTTCGCAAGCCACATCCCTGGTTTGTGAACCCTACTCAGAACCAGTCTAATCCAATCCGGTCGAAACACAATTGGATATTTCACTCCGTTAAACAAACCCGATGATTCAATCTTTCAAGCTTCGCGTATTTGGATTGAAGCTTCTCATCTTCACAAAGTGAAAGGTATTCACTCTGGATGAATGTTTCACCCAATTCCTCCTGTTTGTTGTGGATGAATGTCGTTACATCCTCAGTCAACAATACACTTGCAGGGACGAATGATAGAGCTCCCACCGTATCATTCTCTCATTTTTGAACCACCATGATGTCATAAACTGGTCTATCCAATTGATTTGCACTTATGAGGCTCACCACAGAAGATGAAGATGTCATTGTTACTAAACCGGTATGAACAGAAAGTTCTTGATAAAATTTATAGAATTCACTAAGCAAAGAACGTAAATCACAACAAGAAAAGATTACTCAAAATAATAATCACAAATCACAATGTAAAGTGAAAAGAGTAATCTACTTTCCCTTTTATAGACTTAGGTCGCAATGGTAATTAGCAAACGGTAACATTTGTTAACGGTTACTATATTAATTGCCCTTACCTAACCTTTCTTTCAACAACCGGTTCACAGACTCGTTACCTATTCACATATCCTCAATTGCAATATTCACCTTGCTACATCAGCAACTCTTACCTGTCTGGTTTACATGTTTGACCGGTGACTCCTTCTCGGTTCCACTTCTTGACTAAGTGAGCTCACAACTCACCAGTTCCTCCGGGAACAGTAGGCTGGCTACCTATTCCCCTTAAGCCCTTAGGCTTAATTTGCTAAAGAGATATCACCATCAGTAGATGACCTTACCTCAGATTTCTCCTCAGCGGAACTCTTTGTCCCCTTAACTGACTAAGTCTTCTTGATTTCCCTATTGGTTTCTTTGCTCTTGTTATCCTTCTAGTTGGGGGACAACTTCTTGACTGGTTTGGTCGGACCTTTTCCTTTGTTCATTGGCCAATTCCTGCATTCCTTGGCCAAATGCCCAATCTTGTTACAGTTGTAACAAGCCATTCTAGTTTCTTTCCAAGGATTGACCCTTCTTTCCTTGTCCATGGGTGAGTGACATCCAAAGTTCCTATGCCCTGATGGCCCACAAGTAGCACAATTGGATGTGCTCCGATCTACATTCCTTTTATGGAATACCGGTCTTGGTGGGGATTTGAATGCCATGGTTTTGGACCTGCATTCTTCTTCTTTGTGTCCAACTTTATTGCAAGCATAGCAATAACCCTTGAAGCTTCCCCTGCTTCCACTGGACACACTGTTGGAGTGAGACCTGCATTTAAAGGTCTTGCGACCATACTTGTAACAATTGTTGCAGTATCTGTTAGAGGAAAATGGTTTTACCGGTGCATTTCTACAGTCATTAGATTTATGACCCGGTTTGCCACAATGTTTGCAAGAGGGTCTGAAGGTCTTTTTACCTTTGTCTTCTATTGGTTTCTTCTTTTCCTTTTTGCCTTGCTTGTCTCCAGAGGACTCACCAGTTTCATTGTTGCTTTAACCGATTTACCCAATTCTTGTGGGATCCTTGTGCTTTCTTTGAGCCCTCAGTTGCTCATCAAGCTTCTCAGAACTTTCATTGTACCTTCTAAGTTTCTCATTCCTCTCTTCAAGAGTTTTCAGTTGTTCTTTAAAATGATCCAATTCAGCAGCCATCTTTTTGCATGCTTCATCTTTGTCATGCAAAAGCTCATGCTTGATTGCATTCCCCTGATTTATGCCTTGCATGTCTGCATGCAGTTGCAATATGAGAGCATCACTCTCTCTTAGTGCATCTTCAGTCAGATTTCTTGCTCTTTCTGCAGTTAACTGTGCTTCTATGGCACTGGTTTTCTCATCATCAGCTTTTCTTTTGGCTTCGATGAGTTCAGTCATCCTCAGAGCATGACTTTCCTGCTCCCTTTTCAGATTGGAGATTTGATCTATCAGATTCTGATTTTTCTCCATGAGATCAGAGACCGCCTCTTCTGCTTCATTAGATCCACTCTACCCAACGAGTTCCTCAATGGTTTCATGACTCTCACTCAGTTGCAGAGCCATCTCTTTCCTCTTGGCAAGAGACCTCCTCAGTCTATTCTCAAGAGAGGCTATCATATCATTGGCTTCCTCAAGCTATTTTTGGTACCTGTAACCCTCCATGATCTTTACTCAAGCGGTTAAGTTTTATATCTTTGAGAACCTAAGCTTTGATAGCAATTGTTATTCCTAACCGGTTACTGAGAGGGGGGGTGAATCAGTAATTTCAATTTCTAATTCTTCTATTGAACAATTAGATAATCTTGCTAATACATAAACAAAAATTGAATACACAGGTCAACACAACATATATACGTGGAAACCCTCAGTTAGAAAGAAAAAACCACGATGGGACAGACCCAACAAACTCCACTACTGTAGTAATAAAGCTGCCTTGTTAGAGGCTTACAAAGCACTAGTAAGAGTGCTACCCAGTTAAGGATTTGATAGAAGACCTGTTCGGATCTTGACCCTATTAGGAGTCGCCTTGTAAGAGGACTTAAAACACCAATAAAGATGTTACCCGGTAAAGGGATTTATACAAAAAACCTGTAAGGGTTCACCCTGATTGAGGGATTTAAATATGCTTCTCAATTTAAAACAATGATCTTATGATGACACTATCTGTCGAATTAGATCATACCTGTTACCCTTTCCTCTGCTTGGCTGTTGAATCTTTCTCTCCCTTTCACCTTTCCTGACTGTGATTCCTCTCAAAAGATTCTGCTCTCCTGCTCTTCTTCGCTCTATGCTCTTGATATTCAACAACACATTTCATGTCCTTTGACCTGTATTTATAAGAAATTATCTTATTAAAAATACATCTCATAGTTTCGCCAAGCTGTAAACTCTTCCATAAAACATGTATGCAAAAAAATCTTGCAAACTGATCCTGAGTTTACCTCGAAACGCTCGCAGATAAAACAAAGTTATCTTAAGTTTCATTGAAAAAGCTAACTCCAATTTAACTAAAAAATGCTCTGTCTAATCCAGTTCAAATTATCATGCACTTAACCGGTGAAGAACTTGTATCCGGTTAGTCATCTATTCCCTGTGTGTATCCCATGACCGGTTGGAAAAACTTGGACCGGTATAAGTGTGACCGGTTAAAGTACACTTCTTTCTTGCTTAGTCTACCAGTTCACAATTATGAGTACCGGTGTGATGTACCGGTGTTCCAGTGGGATTGATGTTTGCCTATAACTTTACCAATGACAACTAAGTTTGTGACAACAGACAGTCCTCTCTAATTCTACATATATGCCTTGTAATCTGATACAAGGATCTCTTAAATCTGTTCAAGATATCTCTACATGTATTCTTTTTATGAAAGTTTTCTGTCTAATACAAACGATCTTCTATTATATATTTTTTCAGCCACTCACTTCACACTTCACACAACACACACACTTTACTCAACTCCTTAATCACCTCTTTTATATCTTCTTGTATTTCTATGAAAGGAGGCGTCCATTTGAAATGAGGTATCCCTTTCTATTACCAAATATAATTCACAATTAAATCCCAGCACTTTATGAAATCACACCTTCTCATTTAGAGCCATTGGTTATCCTTTTATCAAATCCCAAATCGTAAAATGCAAATTAATTTAATTTGCTTCATAAATCATGGCATATTTTCATTGACATAAATCGCTGAAGACTATGAATCGGTGCTTGCTAATTTTTGTCTCTTATCGTTATTATTATTACCATTTGTTTTGATTATTTTAATCACAAACATTCAATATCAAACTTGAGAGCTCCCATGTCATCAATATGCTGCCGTCCATCAATATGCCGACTCATTCATCCTAACAGTCTAACTGCAATCACTGCCTTAGACAAATCTTATTTAATTTTGTCTTTTAATTCCCTTTGTATGGTCGCTGCTTACAGATAAGACAAACTTTGTCTTCTTATTTTGTCTTTTTAATAAGTTTTGTCTCCTTCATTCATCGCATATCCTTTTCATCTACTCATTTCTTTATTTGTTTATTTTGTCAAATTGAACCATTTAACATATTAACTAAACTTTTTTCAAATACATTACTGCTGGTCAAAATGGTGTATGCTGTGTTTTACTAACTGCCTGTAGATTAGACATCCACATTTCTGCCTTTGTCACTGTACATTGCAACCTTTAATTCATTAAACTCTGCTTTATAGCCGTCTCTTTAATCACTGCTCCTTCGATGTTCTACATAATCACTAAACTGAGATAGCTTGATCTTTTCTTGATACAATGATGAACTGAATTTAGTCTGCACACAGACGAGGGTACTTGGGTAAAGGTTGCACGGGTACTTGGGTACTTCGGGTACAGGTACGACTATTTTTCAAACTAGGGGACGGGGGTAGCTGGGTACCGTCAATTTTTTTAATATAATTTAATATTTTATAGAAAATCTGAAAATATGAGTGTCATGACAATGAGTTTTCAAAACAAGAAAAGTGATAAAGTTTGCAAATGTAATGTATTGTTTTCAGTTTCAGATTTGCAATATGTTTGTAATAATAATATATACTAAATGTTTAGATGCATAACAGATAAGGCAAACTTTAAACATGAACAAGAAGATCATAAATCATATAACAATGACATATTGCAAATGTTAAACTTTTGACTTGAACAATGATAAAGTTTAATGTTAATCAGTATTGTGTCAAAGTTTCAAACTGATTACATACTGAATTAAGCTTGATAAACAGCAAGCTGATACGCAACCAAAAAATTGAAACAAAAATTAGAAAGCTTAATCAAGGTCCTTAGCTATCATACTCTCCAGTGAGTACCCACCGAGTATCCGGTACTTGGGTCCATGTACAAGTACCCGGTACGCATCCTAGGGGTATGGATACGAGCACCCATGCAACATAGGTTATTTTTATAAAGTTTCTTTAGAAAATTAAATTAAATCTAGAGAATTTAAATGGTGACAAGGTACTTTGCATACCCTATAGGCTTTGCAAACTACGTAATGCGTGATACAACATGCTCTGCATTGGCAACACATGGCAATGGCCAATAGGCTCGCCACGCCCTCAGTCATATTGCCAATAATTACCACCACCAACTACAAATTCAAACTCATGTAGAAGAATATTTGACAAGTGGCTATTTTGTCCACCACCAAAAAAATTCAACAACATTTTCACAACCTAGGAATATTTTGGTGAAACAAGGAATATACCATTGAGCTCTAGAGTCTATACTAACGTCAACAAGATGTTAGCCAACCTTCACCCACCAGCCAGCCCATCTCCATCGTAGTTTCCTATTTGTCAACCAATCTTAAAATGGCCATAACTCAATCACAGGTACTCCTTTTTGGGAGCATTTTTTTTATTTGGAGCAAATTTCATGCTTTTTGTAGTGGCATATTCGGTTTTTTACTCTACCCAGTTTTTCCAAAAGTTGTGGATTCTCATAGGTGTTGCTAAACAGTTCTCATTTTGGGAAATTTTAGGGCTTGATTCTTTCTCTTACATTAAAAAAAAATTGTTGTAGTTTTTAAAACTGCATAATATTTTTTGTACTTTGCAATGGTGTGATCAAATTAATCTCATCCTATTTAAAATTGTACTTTGATTCTATGGCCAAATTTGGCATATGCATGCACAAAGATCAAGTCTAGTTTGTTGGTTGTGACAAGTTGCACCTATAATCATACTGAGCATTAAGTTACAAGATCATTCATTTCCGCAAATCTTTAAATGAGCAATTTAGGGAGGCAGTTTTGTTGTGGTTAATTGCTTTTTTTCCTTGTGTGTTCTTACAATGGGGAGATCTCAAATTAAACTACTGACTTCATATAATCATGCTTCATGGCGAAAATCAATATAGAACTATCTCATGGAAAAGGATTATAGTGTACATCTAATAGAAACCATTTATGAACATACTGACGCTAGTGGAAAGTCAATATGAGAGATCAATCATGCGAAAACACTTGCATGCATAAATTCATTGTCTCTTTTGATATGCAATTTTCATATTGCATTATGCAAAACACTTAAAGCAAGCATGAGAAAAAATTTAAAATCTATGTATTATAAAACAAATAAGATCACTGGTTATCACATTGACAATGATTTGAAGAATCTTCATCTTAAAGGTTTTGACCACATCTAAGACTACATCTCCAAGATTAAGCAACTAATAACATAGCTAAAAGATTGCAATATCATCAAAGAGGATTTACAATTGACTCTAAATGTGTTATCAAAGCTTGGTCATGAGTATTCAGTGTTTGTTTCCAGCTTTAGTACCCATCGTCTTTTTATGAAAGCAACACATAATGAGCCTACTTTTGATGCCTTTGCAAATCTTCTAATCCAAGAGGAAGCAAAGTAAAATGAGTATAATCAAGTCTTTTAAGTCACAAGCATTGGTGGCTAGTGAGCCTAAGGTACAAAAGAATCAGGGAATTGTGAGAAGAAGCAAAAGATGAAAACACAAACTACACAAAAAGTTTAAATCCTCTCCCTCTCAAAAGGAATCATCTAAGAAGAAGCCTAAGTGTGCATATTACAAGAAAACAAAGCATGATGAACATCAATGGTGTTCAAAACAACTTGGTCAATTGAAGAATTTGAAGAGCACACCGTTATACTAAGAGGGGTTGGGGATGGGCGGCGTGAGGGGTAAATTAGTATAACAATTACTTTTACCAATTTAAAATTTATTCATCACAATAGCATCAATTATTAAATTTAACAATTATGCACATCATAACACAATAACACAACATTTTACGTGGAAACCCAAATGGGAGAAAACCACGACAAGTCAATGCTTTATATAATTCTTCTTTTACAACTTGTTTGTAGGCACCAACCCCTAAGTTTATGAGCACTAACTCACTGGAAGCACCAACTCCCACAATTTGTAGGCACCAAGCTACAAGAGGCACCAACCCCTAAAAGCAAAGCACTAGCTTCACTTAAATCTTAAATTCCACCTTGAAAATGTTGCTATCTCAACCGGTGATGGATTCACTATATTGGCACAAATTCTGATTACAAACTTCACCAATTTGCTGCAAGTCTGATCAAAGTCTGAATAAAATTTTCATAAAACTCTACTCAAAATATATATCTGTGTATCTGCAAGAGCAATACCCTTACAGTCCTCTTGTTTTACTTTTCTCAAAACATCCTCTATGTAGTATATATATATATATATATATATATGGGTATACCTGCAGTTGGAGCACACAATAAACAGAGAACACCCTTTCTCTTCTCTAACTTATATACTCAGTATTGTCTTCCAGAATTTTGAATAATTATCTTATAGCATACAGTCCTCTCTAATTCTGCATATATGCCTTGTAATCTGATACAAGGATCTCTTAAATCTGTTCAAGATATCTCTACATGTATTCTTTTTATGCAAGTTTTCTCTTTACTAAAAATGATCTTCTATTATATATTTTTTCAGCTACTCACTGCACACTTCACACAACACACACACTTTACTCAACTCCTTAGTCACCTCTTTTATATCTTCTTGTATTTCTATGTAAAGAGGCATCCATTTGAAATGAGGTATCCCTTTCTGTTACCAAACATAATTCACAATTAAATTAAAGCACTTTATGAAATCACACCTTCTCATTTAGAGCCATCAATTATCCTTTTATCATGGCATCTTTTCATAGACATAAATCGCTGAAGACTATGAATCATTGCTTGCTAATTTTTGTCTCTTATCGTTATTATTATTAACATTTGTTTTGTTTATTTTAATCACAAACTTTCAATATAAAACTTGAGAGCTGCCATGTCATCATTAGGCTTCCGTCCATCAATATGCTGACTTGTTCATCGTAACAGTCTAACTGCAATCACTGCCTTAGACAAATCTTATCTAACTTTGTCTTTTAATTCCCTTTGTATGGTCGCTGCTTACAGATAAGACAAACTTTGTCTTTTATTTTGTCTTTTTCATAAGTTTTGTCTCCTTCATTCAGCGCATATCCTTTTCATCTACTCATTTCTTTATTTGTTTATTTTGTCAAATTCCACCATTTAACATATTAACTAAACTTTTTTCAAATACACTACAGCTGGTCAAAATGGTGTATGCTGTGTTTTACAGTTTTATTAACTGCCTGTAGATTAGACATCCACATTTCTGCCATTGTCACTGTACATTGTAACCTTTAATTCATTAAACTCTACTTTATAGCCTTCTCACTAATCACTGCTCCTTCGTTGTTCTACATAATCACTAAACTGAGATAGCTTGATCTTTTTTTGATACAATGATGAACTGAATTTAGTCTGCAAAGTCATTCCTGACTACTAGTTTGTTGCTTGATGAAAGAGGGAAATATAAAAGCTCGTTGTTCCATATTAATTTCTCCTTTGTTCATTGCAAAATTGCTGCTCGTATTAAAGCTCTGTCAATCTCTTTTTGTCCCTGTGCTAATAATCTTCATCAATCTCAAGGTTGCAGTATGAGATGGTGAACTGTTTATGGAATAGACTGTCCATAGTCTAATCGTTTCTACTATATATAAAAGCACTATATTGAGGACCTGCTCATGAAGTTCATCCCAAAACATATATTGAAGTTAAGATCTCATACATACATTAATGCTCCTTTGTTTGCCTTTTGGGGTAAACTTAATATTGCATAGACATAGTATAGGAAATGTAATAAACATAGAATATATCAGAGAACACTAGATGCTTTCATTAATCATTCCAACATATGAGTACAGTCACATAATGATTCCCCCTTTTCACCCATAGGTGGTACATATTTATCTACCCAATGGGGCATGACCAAACATCGCCACCCAACCCCTTTGGTAATAACTAGTTACCGTTAGGACAACATAACTAATACACAACATAACATAAAATAGTCTTTCCGGCTAACATCATCCCCCCCAAAAAGAAAGTCGTCTCCGGCGACTCACAACAAAAGGGAGATGAAATACACTACATAAAATAAGAAAATCACTGAGAAGAAGGGGTGGAGGGGCGTCCCTGAAGAAGCTGATGTGTCGCCTTCACCATCAATGCTGCTTTTGAGAAGTTCTTTTTCCGTCACATTACATTCCTCCATGCCTGCACCAAACTTGTCTCCAGAACACGCTTTTCAGCTGTAGCCTCCACTAACTCTTGTTCAAATGATACTGTCTCCCTAGCCAATCTAATCTCAATAGCCACCTATGCCACCTTCTCCGCTTCCAACTCCTGGGTACACTGAGCCAAGTGTTGCTCTACTACTTCCAACCAGGTGGTCAGCTCCTCCCGAGTTCTTTGTGCATCCACCAAGACATCCTCACATCCAGCAAAAACCTACTCTCAGTGCCTCAAAGCGTAGTACCCCTCTTGAAAGGATTGCTCTGTGCTCTCTCCTCCTCTGGCGTGCAAACACTCCATGCCTGCAACAACTCTGAGTCTCATCAACTAGTCACACTCCCCAAAGGCTGATAACTGAACTGAATAATTGCCTCATGTCGTACGACTTCTTGTTCTTGCAAGGCCTTTGTTCTTGTAATGCCTTCCCTTAAACTCTGTTGGTTCACAACCTCCAGATCCGTCTCCCTCTATGGCTTAGGGCTTTCCTTCCAATGCTTGGCTTCAGGCTTTTCTCTCACTGTAGGAAACAAACCCAATGCTTATGTTGACTACTCCAATGCCCCAACTCACAGTTGTAGTGTACCTCAAAATTAAAATGGGGGTCTGAGGGCAATGCCCCCAACAGGGTCGAGGGGCATACTGTCCATGGGGCACACCAAATTAGCACCTTCAAACCACACAGAAGTCCGTGGGGCACACCATTTTTATGATTTGCTTCTGATGCCATACTCTTTCTGCCAACCGCTTACGGTGCCTGTGCAAATGGCCAATCACTACCTGCTTATGTCCTTCCCTTCGATGTCATACGCTATTCATTGTGAACTGTTTTTATTTTTCGTCATTTTTTTTTAGAACCTTCTCTCTATGGAGTGTACGAAAAACCTGCGCTATGTACTATACCATGCGATTGGGAATCGCCCTCGCTGCTGCCACTCCTTGTCGTCTATATGGAACTTCTCCCTGATTAGCCTTCCTCTCACCTTCGTACTAAGCCGTACAGTCTAATTGAGGATGTGTCGTCTCTGTTCTTCTTATGACAGTGAATTGTCATCATTCGGTGACTTCACCGCCCAATGACAGTCACCGTTCGGTGGCTTCACAGTCCAGTGCTTGCGCCGTCGTTCGGTGACATCACCGTTTGGTACCAGTCACCATTCAGTGCCAGTCACCGTTCGGTGACCTCTGACGGTTCTCTCTATATTTATTTTTTTAAACTTTTTTCTCATCGTACGATCGTACAGACATTAGCCGTACGGTAATTTTTTATTTTTTATTTTTTTCAATCTAATTACCTTCCGATGCTTCTCCGGTCACCTGTATGGACGGCTTTTGGGTCGCCTGCCTGACCTCTCGATTCCCTTTCCATCCTCTCGGGTGCTCTATGCCTCCTCTCAGGTCCATCCTCTCTCGGTAAGGTCTCAATTTAGACCCGTTGATGGCCTCATGTATCTCCAGTTCATGGAGAGTCCACAACTTGACGGCCTTTTCATAGTCGACTTCTCGAGCTTTGTATGGTCTCACCCTTTTTACTTCAAATTTTCTTGGCTTAATCTCATTCTTTCCATTGTACTTCAGCACCAGCTGGCCAAGGGAGGAACGCATCTTTCATAGGTTCTTATCATGCCAATGTTTTCTCTATTGTTGTGCGACCTTAGTTCCCCATTGTGCTATCATTCATCTTTCATCTAATTTATTGAGAGTGTGCAGCTGCTCCCTCAAGCTTTCCCTATCGTTGAGTCTATTTTCAATGGCGATCCAAAGGCTTGGAACCATAAGTTCTACAGAGACGGTCTCTTGCCTGTACATAAGAAGAAAAGGAGAATAAAGATTTCTAAGGCTGCGGTCTTCCACTCAGGATTCCAATTGTCGCTGACAAGAATGATCTTAGGTTCCTCTTCCTTGCCTAGATTCATTGGTTTGACGGACGACTCCATATACTTCATGGGGTTTTGCTCATCAAATTTATGCGTCGGGACTTCGCTTACTTTCACATCCCCTTCCTTGTATTCACCGTACTCCAAGGGAAATGTTTTCGTCTCTTCCTCAATACTTAGTACATTGCATGTTGGTCGGAAGAGTTTGTAGTCCTCTATTTGCCAGTGGAAGAGACCATTCATAGAGTTTGTATCATCCTCTAATTTTAGTATCCCTTCCTCGTTGGGCTCCATACTCTCCTTCCCTTTGTCTACTCTTTCGCCCGATTCAGAGTCTGAGGAAGATGCCATTTCCTCTCCTACCATCTGTGTAGTGTGGTCAATGACAAACTTTCTGCCTCCTTTCTCGAATGATAAAATGTTTCTTTTCCAATTGTGATTTGCTTTGGCAGCCACAAGCCACCCTCTCCCTAGGATGGCATTGTATCCTTTCTGCTTCAGGGGAATTACTACTAAGTCCAAGATGAATGGTTGTGTCCTGATGGTTACTTGTTGGGCCATCAAGGTTCCGAGGGGTATGATGCCATGTTGGTCAGCCCCCAGTAAGTTGAAGGTTGGCGACCACAGTGTAGGTTTCCCCATACTCTTCCAAGTTTCTTCGGGTAGAACCTTCACCCCTGATCCACCATCGACAATTGTGTTAGTGAGAATGGTACCCAAGATACCCATCTCTACTACTATAGGATTTCGCCCACTGTTTATAGCCAATGTCATTGGGTCCGCTGCAGAGCCGCCAGGAACCTCCGCCCGTTCAAATGTACTTGTTGGGGTGTTTTGTCCTAAAAACAGTGTTATTTTTAGATGCGGCATTGTTTCGGGCAGGTCCTTGACCTTTACCGGTATCTCCAATTGCATCATCTACCTTAGGATATTTTGTTCTGCCATGGCTCGAGTAGAAGCATCGGAGGTATCCGTTAAGTCCCTTCGGTCCTACAATTCCCTCTCTATCTCGGCCTTCGCCTCAAGTACTCTTTGTTTCTCCGTACGAGGGTCAGGATAGGTGGCCTTCTTCATCTGTGCTCGTGTAATTGCCAAGATCTCCTTTTTACTACGAAGTCCAAGATGAATGGTTGTGTCCCAATGGTTACTTGTTGGGCCATCAAGGTTCCGAGGGGTATGATGTCATGTTGGTCAGCCCCTAGTAAGTTGAAGGTCGGTGACCACAGTGTAGGTTTCCCCATACTCTTCCAAGTTTCTTCGGGTAGAACCTTCGCCCCTGAACCACCATCGACAATTGTGTTAGTGAGAATGGTACCCAAGATACCCATCTCTACTACTACAGGATTTCGCCCACTGTTTATAGCCAGTGTCATTGGGTCCGCTGCGGAGCTGCCAGGAACCTCCGCCCGTTCAAATGTACTTGTTGGGGTGTTTTGTCCTAAAAACAGGGTTGTTTTTAGATGCGGCATTGTTTTGGGCAGGTCCTTGACCTTTATCGGTATCTCCAATTGCATCATCTACCTTAGGATATTTTGTTCTGCCATGGCTCGAGTAGAAGCATCGGAGGTATCCGTTAAGTCCCTTCGGTCCTACAATTCCCTCTCAATCTTGGCCTTCGCCTCAAGCACTCTTTGTTTCTCCGTACAAGGGTCAAGATAGGCGGCCTTCTTCATTTGTGCTCGTGTAATTGCCAAGATCTCCTTTTCTCTACCCCCTCTCTCCACGTCAAGGAGGTTGTAACTGAGCTTTGGGCAGTTGGCTTCTTCGTGGTCCCCCGGTCCACACCACCAACACAATTTTTGTGGAGCGGGAGCCTCCTTCTGGCACTCCCGGGCAAAGTATCCCCATTAGTTGCAATTTATGCATTATATCATTGGTCTCCCCTTTGCATCATACTGGATCCAAGGGCGGTTATTATTGTTATCATTATTCCCTTTGCCTCCCCGTCGATTATTTTTGTAGCTGTCAGACGATGCAGTATTTTGTTGACTGTCGGTTCCGGATGTGGAGGGTTGCTCTTGCGTAAGCAACACTTGTTGATTCCTGGCACTCGGATTGTAGGGACATTCTTTGGTGGAATGTCCCGCAATCTAGCAGATGTCGCAAAAAGGTTTCCTTGGACAAGAACCTTTGGTGTGTCTCACTTCTTTGCAGTCCGTACACCACAGAGCATCTTCCTTGGTTTTGCTTGAGCCTCCTTTGGTTGCCTTAAATTCTTTCATCATCCTCTAGAGGTCTTTTTGTAAAGCGTGCACTTTCTTACTTGATTCTTCCTCACTACTTTCCATCGCGAATTCATCATTTGAGGACTTAATTTTCTTGCAAGTGTTGCATTCACTCTCCAGGTCCATTGCACAGTTATATGCATTATCGTACGATGTCAGGGGTACGATTTTCATCTTCTTGCGAAGAGAATTTTTTAGTCCTTCGACGAACCATCATTTCTTTAGTTCGTCGGTTGGGGTAGATTCCATTTTTCCAATGAGTTCCTTTAGTTGTCGCCCGTAGGCTCAAACTGACTCATTCTTCGCTTGTTTTGTGTTGTAAATTTCAGCAAGGATCTCATTGTTAGCTCTCAGCAACTGAAATTCTGTCTAGAAAGCCTTCTTCATGTGGCCCATGTTGTCAAACCAGTTTTATCCACATTGGACTACCAGTCAATGGCCCCTTCCCTCAATGTGGCAGGGAACTGTTTGACCCACTCGTCCTAGTCTGTGACTTTGTTAGCGGTCCATATGGTTTCACAAGTTCGGCAATGACGAACAGGATCCTCCTTCGCCTGGCCTATGAACTTGGGCAGTTTCTGTTTATTCGAGGCCATGGCTACCGCTTGTTGTACCGGCTGACCCTTGGGGTTAGAGAGGTGGGGTTTGTGTCTACCCACCCGGGTTAAACTGCAATATAGTGGGTACCACGTTCCAACTACCAGATTGTCTTCCTACATTCGGCGTACGAGGATCAAACAGTGTGTCTTGGCTATCCGGCACTTGTGCCCCTTCGGCACCTCCAGCCACGTTGGATCCTTCGACACTCCTGCTTCCTATTTCCTCTACCCGTGGTGAGATGGACAAGTTTCAAAATTGTTCCCGTGTTCCCTCAATCCGATTCAGCCTTTGTCGTGTTTCCTCTAGTAATTCTTCACTACTTCTTACCCATCGTTGTTCTATTGTACGGTAATTGTCTCCTTCGGTTGTTACACCTCCCGTGACACCCCCATAGTTACCTTCGGTACCATCTCCATGGTTCCCTTTGGTTAACCCGTAGGCTAGTTGTCCCTCGGCGAGTTGTCTGAACCTTCGTCAATGTTCGACTTATTGGGCAAGGATTAGGGCTTGATGCATAGCCTCCAAGACATTCGTCTGTTCCTTTTTATTCCTATCCTTATTTAAAAGATTGGGCATCAATTCTATCGAAGAATTGATCTCATACAACTTCCCTTCGTACGAATGTTTCAATGGTTGAATGCAACCGAATGCGAAAGTCAATTGTTAGAGCATGCTCTCCTTCAAAAAGTTTTGTAATTCCGTCCTCATTCATCCTCACATTGACATTCTCCTCAAATAGTAGTCCCATTTATCCACTCATTCTGTCACTTGCCGAATTCGTTTGGCAACGGCCCCAGATGTTTGCCCGCTGGGGTAAACTTAATATTGCATAGACATAGTACAGGAAATGTAATGAACACAGAATATATCAAAGAACACTAGATGCTTTCATTAATCATTCCAACGTATGAGTACATTCACATAATGATTCCCCCTTTTCACCTGTAGGTGGTACATATTTATCTAACCGAAGGGGCATGACCAAACGTCACCACCCAACCCCTTCGGTAATAACTAATTACCGTCGGGACAACATAACTAATACACGACATAACATAAAGTAGTCTTTCCGGCTAACATCCTTTACTTATATTGCTGCCTTATGATAACATTATATAAATTACTATTCATAAACATTAACATCTTCAATGTATCTTGAAGCTTCATAATCTGAATCCTCATTTTGACCTCTGTCAAAACTCCTTCAATTGCTTTGAGATGATAATCTAATGTAGTTACTTGACATTAATGACAATATTTCCAACAGAATCTTCTTAAGAAGAGTCAAATCAATTAGCCTTCGAAAATGTCAAGAGGTTCATCTTATTCTTCATCATCAAAGTCAAAGAACATAAGGGGCAAGAACATGTTGCTATTAGAGATTTTGAGTTAGAGGACACTTGATTCTAGAGCTTCTCATCATTTGGCTTCATCACAAAGTATGTTCTATTCATTCAAGTCTGGTTCATCACCAAACATCCTAATGGCCAACAACAAATATATGCATATTTGTGGGAAAGGATCTATTGACATGGAAAACATATCATTTAATTATGCTCTTTGTGTGGGACAAGAAAGAGTGTTGATTTCACACTACATTCTATCATAATCCAGGATTTGCATAACAAAGATATAGTTGCAGTTGGGAAGCTTTGTTGCCAATCTCGAGTATATACTTCACATTTTGCTCCTATTGTTCCTTTGGCTGAAGTAGACAATATAGCATCTCATGTGGAGATTTTTGAGGAGATTCAATATGGTCTTTTGAATCTTCCAGTTCTTTCATCTACTAAGGGTCTACAAATGTGTTGATATGTAATAATCAATCCACAATTTTCTTTGTTGGGTTTGGCAAGATTGAGTGTTCTTGTCTGATTTTTGAATAATTGTAATGCTGGTGTGTTTTGAGTAGAGATAATTAGAAAATATTCATCTATGCCATTATTCATTTTAAATTTGATAATTACAAGATTAAATGGCTTGTAACAATCATAAGAATCACAAATAGCAAGGTTCCATTATTTGGACTGCTTACTAGGAGTATCTCAGATCTGGAATCTTCTCTGTTTATGAACAGAATTTGAACAGCAATAAGAGTTTATTTTCAAAACTTAAATCCTCAACTCCAAGGCATGCAATAGAACATTAATGCAATTTTCAAATGAAGGTGACCACAATTCAAATGCCTAGAACTTCAAATCAGGTTAAATATCATTCAAAGCAGCTTGCTACAGAGCATGAGCAGCCCACCACTAACAAGTGTGTAGGAGAAAGTTGTAATCCTTCAAACCAGCAGTCCAATTACACTTAAAATATTGAGAGAGACCTTCAGCCAACTCAGGAAATAAATCCCACGAACAACAATCGAGAGAAATGATCAGCAAAGATCTTAAACAAACCTCAACTAACGTTGATTTTGCATTCATTTGTTGTATTTATTTATTATCTTGTAATGACCCTTCCCTAGGTAATAGGCAGTTGAGTAGGGATTGGCCTATCATTGGGTTCCCATAGACCAGTGGAGTGGAAAGGAGACCCATACTAAGGTTTGCGGAGCTATGCAAGGGCTTTTAGTCGTTTTGGACAGTTTGAGGCAATCTCCTAAATTTTAGGAGGGTGTCCTATTTTTTAGGGATTGACCAAGACGCAGAAGGGGACCTCTAGGACCATTTTGAGAGTTTCGATTGTAGCTCCTATTTTTTAGGGTTGGACTACCAATTGACTTATTGACCATCCGGAGACCCATGGAGTGTAGTAGGGAGACCTTATGAGCATTTCATGTTGATCAGAGACCATTTCCTATTTTTAAGGAGGATCCTTACTTTTTAGGAAGAGACTGTCAATTGTAAGCCACATCCAATTATCACCCTTGGACTAGGACATCATTTAGTTTCTAGTTTGGGAGTTCAAGTGGTAAATCCAGGAATAAATTTGGATTATTAAAGTAATAACTTTAATAATTCCATTTAATTGAAAAAAGCTCTCTAAATAAAGTATTTTATTATTATAAAAAAGGGGACCACCATAGGCCATGTTGGCTGGGAGACCTAACATAAGCTGTTTTAAAAATAACTTAAAATAATAAAAGGGGAGCATAGGGAAAATGTTTGATCGGCCTAGAGGAGGAAATAATTTGATTAAAAAAATCAAATAAAGTATTTAGTAGAGAACAAAAATAATTGGAAGGCAAACCTAAAATTAGATTAGGGTTTTGAGAGAGCAACATAACTTGGAGGGTAGCCATTTCATCATTCTATGATTCATTTCTACAGCAGCAAGTTGGTTTCCAATAGTAGATCAGAATTTCTAAGGACGAAAACCCTTGGAGAATAGTGAACCGGATGAAAACCTAGTTCATAGTTGAGGGGAATCCCCATAAGGATCTTGTTTGAGCTTCATTGGAGAGATTCTTATGCAGGTTTGGAGTTATTGTCAGAGATAAGTCAGACATTTCTGTAACAGCAAGTTGAATTTGCCATTTAGTTGCAGATCTGGAACATTTGGGCCTATGTCATCATCATTCAGCAGCCAAACCAACCTGTTGTACCATTATTCAGTGAGAATATAACCTACTACAATTGGGTGTTAAGGTTTGAAATCATTATAAGATCTGTAGTAATTTATATCGTGGTTGGAAAGTGCATATCAGATTCGTGGTAGTGAATATGATGGCTGGAAATTGCATATCAGACCTGTAGCAGATCATATCAGTCTTGCTGTTGCATATCAGACTTCATATCAAACCTGAAAGTGGTCATTTACCAGTCCCAAAGTGGTCCACATCAACCTAGAACAGCTAGCTAACATCCAGTTATGATACCTATTGATTATATGGAATTAAACCCTATGGATTGAATTGCAACAATCTGATTTGGGGCTGATAATAGGTCTGTAATCTCTAGTTTCAGTCTTAGCAACAAACAATAAATACATGTTTTTCCATATCATTTAGTTGTACATGTTTTGATTCGTTGCGTAGTCATTTCCTTCCATTATTTGCAATATGTTATCATAAACAAGCATCAAAACACACTCAGCCAAACTCAGAAACATCACCCTTCCCGAGAGCCCAAGACATACATCAAACCAAACAAAATGGAAAAATTGGATCAGATTCAGGGGGGATCTTGCAGTGGTATCATAGCTTGGATTCTGTCAGCTTGTTCTGTGAATTCAAACTGTGTATACTTCAGTTTGGAATGGTTTTCAGTTGGACTGCGAGTAAGTTTCATGGCTAGAATTAAAGATGGAAGATTGTTACCTACTTTCCTTGCTGCCTCACCAGTTAAAGAAAGGGATAGGAAAAATAATGCAATTCCACAAAGAAATGATTGACATATGGGAAAACTTATAAATGGTATGAATGACTTCTTTCAAGCATTTCAAAAATACCAATCGGATATGTCATTATTGTTAGAGAAAGTGTTTTCGGAAGAAGCTAAAAAGATGGATAAGAGGCATAACAACAATAAACACATTGAAGTCACTAATGATGAGCATATAAATCAACCCAATGCTGAAAATTCATTTGAAGAAGAAGCCACAAGTTCACTTCAGCCATATGACGGTTTGAGCAAAGAGGAATAACATATTATTCAAGGTCTGTCCCAGGGTTTTCCAAACCAGCAATAATTGATCACCTATGTGGAGGCAATTCAGGTTTTTCAGTATGTAGTGAACCAGCACTTATTGTTGACAGTCCACTCATGAAAGGAGAGGAGATTAAGATCTATGAAGATATCAGACAAATGCATGAAGAAATGATTGACTCCCTGATTTGGAGCAGCAGTCCCTTACCTATGCAAAATTTTGAATTTGCAGCCCTTACACATGAAAATGATGGTATTGTTGAGTCTTCCAATGTTGGCACTCAAGTTGAAGGTGTCAAACATGAAGTATATACTATGGACTCAAGCTACGAAGGTTCTAATTCTGTACATCATACCATGGAAGATGTTAAAAGGACACGATATGTGTGATGGGTGGTTACAAAGAGCTAAGAAGCCAAAAATGCTTGCTGCCCAAGCAAGACAACACCTACAAGACGTCAAGGAACAATGTAACCAGCTAGACAATGCAAGGAAACAAAGGGAATCATACATTAGATCATTATTTCTTCCAAGAGAAGAAAATATACAAGTTGAGCGTGCAAAGGAAGAACTTCTTGAGCTAAGCCCACTAATGAGTTACGTGAAGAAAGAACGAAGTCTAGTTGGCATCCTAGAGTTTATAACTGTCCTCTTTTAGAGAGCCTTTAGAAGGCTCAAAACAATGATGATAATAGTTACATACTTGACGGGCCAGCCATGAGTCATATATCCATTTGTGTGGAATGGAACATATTTCATTCCAATTTGGCTAATCAAGCATCACCTCCGATGAAAGAGCAATTGTTGAGGCCATATGAAGCATTTTATCTTAAAGAGCTGATTATGGAGTCTAAGAGGTTGTCTACTAAGAAGATCTTGCATTTTGATAATGTTTGCTTTGTTTTGCATACTACACCTTGGAGACAATTGATAAGGGAAAACATATCACTCGTGGAGGTAAATGTATGGATTGGATTAATGGCATCTAGAAATCCATGTTACTTGCAGCGGGATGTGCTTCATAGGTCAGCATTCATAAAAGGACACTCTACCCTCAAGAACAATACAAGGAAGGGAAATGAAGACACCTTGAAAAAACTTGAACATAATTCTGATTTCCTAAATGGGGATAGCAATCTCTTGACTTCACATGGGCACAAATCCAAGAAGGATAGTGAAGACATGTGTAGCATGGCTGACATTCATGGAAGGATAAATAAGCATGAGGATATGGTGGCAACTTCTATTTTCCCCCAATCTGATTTTATGACAGCAGTTGGAGAAGAATAGGAATAATATGTATGTTGATCTATCACCCTTATGTTATTGATAATTTAGTTCAGTATGAGGATGTCATAGTTTTAAGACTTGATAAGATACTAGATTGGGGTGCCAAGTGTATGCAAGTGTGCTCTGCATTAAAGTTTTCTAAGGTAATAAGAGAAAGGCTACAATCAGTCCTAGATCTCTGATTAAGAACAGAAGTGTTATTCTCTCTCATTTACATGAATTTGCTGCTCCTATTCATGGAGTAATTAGTGAGATTGAATCTTCAAGGGTTGCCATTCATGATGCATTGATTAAGCATGGCTATTTTGATGATGATTCTTCTAAAAGGACTGAATTTGTTTATTCTAGAACAACAGTAATAAATCGGTCCAAGAAAATTCGTGACATACATCATTCCATACATAATGAGAAGCAAGACTTCTCTAATTCTGAGTTTATAGTTGACGTTGACAATGTTATGATTGAGCATAGTGATTTTATGGGTGTTACTCATAGTAGATCAGCTTTTCATGAGTTATTTTTGGGTGTTAAGGAAGACATCTACATTGCAAATTCAATGTTGGCACCTAGTCCTCTGCTGCTTCACTTTACCTTTCATACAATCAGATACCAACTTGCCTTCATCAGATCTCCCTTCAAGATCCTTCTTCTGATCCATACTAACCTCTGTAGTCTGCTTCTCTAAACAATACCTCTTTACCATACTTAAATTCCTTGCACTTCTCCTTTTTGCTTCCTTCAAAGGAACTAGAGTAAACTTTTGTCCATCCTTCTCTACTGTGACCAAATTTCTTTTGCAATCATGAATAGCTCCTCTATCAAATTGCCAAGGTCTTCCCAATAAAACATGACAAGAACTCATAGACACCACATCACATAACACTTCATCTCTGTAAGGTCCAATGCTGAAGTTAACCAAACATTGCTCTTTCACCTCCACCATGTGTTCATCTAAAAACCAACTTATCCAATAAGGACAAGGATGTTTAAGTCTCCTTAAACCCAACTTTTGTACCATCTCCTCTAATGCCAAGTTGTCAGTACTACCACTATCCATAACAACCTTACAACATTTACCTCCTGATTTGCAAACAGTCCTAAACAAATTCCTCCTTTGTATAGGTTCAGCTTCCTTTTTATTCAACATGACTCTCCCAAGCATAAGAGACTCTCCTATCTCAGGCTCTTCTTCATTAACCACTAATTCATCAGTAGTTTGTTCCTCATGTGCCACAAGATTATGTTTTCCCATGTTCTTACTAGATCCTTCAGAACATTGAAAATCCCTATGTCCTATGCTACCACATTTGAAACAAGTGCCTTTAAATTCCTTGCTACCATTCACTCTTCTAGGTAACCTCTGATCAGATTCAACTTCAATAGTTTGCTTCTCCTTGCCATTGTTGCTAACTTGTTTCTCCCTCCCCCTACAGTTACTTCTTCTCTTCAACTTATCTTTTGCTCTCAATGTATACGGATAAGCATCCTCAATAATAGAAAGCCTCAACATACTCAAGTCATCCTTTATATTAAATCTCAAACCATTAACATACCTAGCCTTCTTCTCCTTAGATACTTCTTTGTGACCAGATCTGATAGTCATCTTATAGAATTCCTCAGTATATTCTTCCACACTCATGTCTTTTTGCCTCAAGTTCTACAATTTCTTGAGCAACTCTAACTCATAATCCTCAGGAATGATTTTAGCTTTTAACCTAGCAACCATCACCTTCGATCTAGTGATTTTTGTCTCACCATGCACCTCTCTATCCTTTTATAATTCCTTCCACCATAAGGCAACATGACCCTTCAATTTAGTATGTGCTAACCTAACCCTCTGTGGATCTCTAACATCTTCAAGCTCAAAGTAATCTTCTAACTCTCCAATCCAATCTATCAAATCCTCAGGATGCAATGAACCGGTGAAAGTAGAAACATCCATCCTATGACTCTTACTTGTGTCATCACTTTCAACAATCTTTCTTCATCTGCAAGGATCTCAGCATCTACAACCTCAAGATCTTCAGCAGTCTCCTCATATTACTCTTCAGTCTCAGGATTCCTTCTCAACCCCATCAACACATTTATGATCTCATTCCTCATCTCAACTTTGAAATCTTCCATCATTTGCTCTAACCTTCTAGGGTTCATCCTTCTAGATGACATTTTCCAATCCTCAGGTGCAACAACCTCTCCATGGGTGATCTATTGCAAGATGCTCATCCAACCAATGATCTGTACACCCTCGGTATGCCTTCAACTCTCAACAACCAATAGCAAACCTTTCCTAGCCTCCTTGTGCCAGTCCTTTGTGATTGCAAGTCAGATCTTCACTCTGCCACCTCACGACCAACAGGTCCAGGGCTTCACAAGTCAAGAACTCAGATCTACCAATACAAGAATCTCAACGTCATTCAACCTTTCTCTTTGATACCATCTGATGCAGTCAAGGATGGAGAAACCTCAAGGAGATTGGTCCAACCCTTGTAGCCTATACAACACAATGGAAAAAACAAGACAAAATAGCAAGAAAATGAGAGATTCAACCTTTTATTATCATCGGTAAATCATTTACAACAGATCTACAACATGCATCCTTACATGCCAAGAATACATGCTTGATTACATCCAAAACCTTTACAAATTTAGCCCAACTAGGCCAAATAATCTAAGAGATCATCCCCACAACCTACCGCCTTTTTGCTTAGGAACAAGTCCATAGCTTATATAGCAATTTACATCATCGATCGGCCCAAAAAAGATTACATTTCCCCAATAATTGAGAAAACGTGTTACAACAAATAGGTCGGGCCCCAAATCCTTAGGAACAACCCCCAATGAAAGGATTAAGAGATGCGACAGCACAAATATGTCGGCCTCCAACATAACAAAGATCTGGCACGATCGTGCATGAAAAAACCAACCGGTAGATCGAAACAGGATCCAAAAACCATAATGACCAACCGGGAAATGAAGAACAGGACAGTCCCACAAAGAATCTGGCATAACTCAGGTGCGATGAATCCAAATGAGGTGTGATCATAGGATAAGCTTCAGGACGATGCCAAGAACACACTATAGCGATCACAACTCAAAAGAACAAGCACAGATCGACCACTGACCAAAACATCAAGCTGATCAAACAAGAAAACAGGAAAACAAACATTTTTTTTGTTGATGCAAGATTGCCAAGATCCTAAGATGCTCCTGCATCAATTTGTGCTCCAAACTCCAAAATCTATCCATATTGTTGGGATTAAGGTGTCTCAACCTTTCTAAACGCTAAAATTGATTTTCCATTCATTTGTTGTATTTATTTGTTATTTTAATTAATTAAATGTTCATGAATATCTAGTCATCTAGTGGGGACCCATAGGCTTGGTAGCGTCCTACTTGGTGATGATTGTATGACACATGTCGCACATGTGGAGGTAGGTATCCCACTTTGAAGATCTTGACAAGTGTTAGACTATGACAAATCGGACAAGTGGCAAGAGATCCCTTTGTATGGAGAAGGTAGGTGCCCAAGTTGGGTTATGACAAATTGTAAGGAAGTGTTCTACTCATAGTCAAGTTATGAAAAATTCTCTTACAAATATAAGTTGTAAGTGATGACAATATTTATGATGAATTCTTATGATAATTGTAAGATGCATAAAAGCATTTTTCATTACTCAAATAGTAAATTTTGGGTGCCCAACATAGGAGGTTCGAATGGGGAGTCATTTGAAGACGTACATGTATCATTTGCATATTTTTTGGTGGTTGAGAAATGGTGTCAAA
The DNA here is from genome assembly GCA_027943335.1 of Chamaecyparis obtusa. NCBI lineage: Eukaryota > Viridiplantae > Streptophyta > Pinopsida > Cupressales > Cupressaceae > Chamaecyparis > Chamaecyparis obtusa. The sequence continues at coordinate 1,034,719 of BSBK01008869.1, forward strand.
TGTTTTGCATGACCCCATCTTTTTGCTTCATCTACAAGCTTCCTTCTTTGTTGTATTTCTCTATAAAGAGTGGCCTTCAAGGGTGTGAGTTATTTTATGTTTTTGCAAGTGAACTGTTATGCTGTCGAAATTGATTCAAAGTGTTCGATTCATTGTTAAAGACTCATGTTGAAATAATGTACAAGTATTCTATTGTAATTGTTGTTTCAGTAATACAAAGTAACGCGCTTTTAAAATGTGGGGTTTTTCTCCTTAAAGGGTTTTTTCCACGAAATATTATGTTTTATATGGTATAATCCTTATGCATGTTATTATATCCTTGTGAATATGTTTATGATTTTGTAGTAAGTAAGATTTGTAAAGAAAAATTGCACTCTCCTGCACAAGATTTGTGTTAGAAAGCATTTTCTACACCTTTGCTTCCTTTCACATACTTGGTCCACAACTTGTTCATAGAATCACTCCCTACCCATTGAAGATTGTCAATAAATCTTCTCGTTTCTCCACATTTCAAAATTGAGTCTTTTGTATTCACAAGAAACTATCCTTTGTATTTCAGTCGTGTCGATAATCATATGTATTGTAATGTGTTTCTATCATTGCAACTTACACCATAAGAAATTTCAAAGGGGCCATTGAGACCCTTGCATTCAGGAAAGGTCATTCTTAGTCTCACCTTAAAAAGCAATAGCCGGTAACAACAAGAATTTATTTGCAAAACAATTGCTAATGTATCTCCACTTCGTTTTGAATGCTAAATAAACCATCTTTTTGTGGCTTATGTAACATTTCACATTGAGTTTATGCCTCTAGGATCTTGTATATTCTACTGGCTATTCCAACATAGTCCTGATATTTTGAATGATCTTGTCTCATACGTTGAAATCTTTACAATATATCCAATGAATAGTAACCACCTAACCAAGGTTAAGAGATTTGTTGATAACTTGTAATAGTCACAAAGTCTAGTTCACTATTATCATTAACATTTTCTTTTTGGCATTTTTACAAGGAGTCTTTCAACTAATATGTCATTGCTTTTAATTATTTTGAATTTCTCGCTCTGCCACTTTCTCATAACGGTGTATAGGCTTGAGATTTTCTCACAAATGCAAAATACATTTTCTAAAATATTTTAAGTTCATAAAGTAGTTCATGAAAACATATTTTGTTATCAATAACTTATCAAATGATGACCCTATATATGGCTTTTACATTAGCAATGAGCGCAAGTGATAAAACTTTTCCAACATAATTGTATTATTAATAGAATTTTGTGGAAAGGAAGCAACAAACCTATAACTGAGTGTTTAAGTGTGAGGAAACAAGTTATTACTAGCTATTGAGATCTCTACTCCATGTTCCACTTTTCTTCCCTTCAATCTTGCAAATTTGGGGAGCCTTTTCATGGGAAACTTCCACGCTGAAAATTTAAGCTAAAACTCTTCAATTGTGCGGGCACTAACTGTCTCATTCTCATAAAGGCCCTCATTTTTCTTGTAACATCTTATATGTTGTTTTAATAGTTCTACAATTGCCTTTCACTCGAGTGTGTGGGCTTGAATAATCCATCATTTTTGTTTGTTGTTCCACGAATGTAGATTAATTTGAACAAGAAACTCTAACTGTCCTCTTGTTGCATATAGAGCTCAACATAAGTAACAAGAAAAACAACATTTACCTCTCTTTCCATTGATCATTGCTAGGAATCAACATATACATAGTATGAAAAAAAAAATTTCATTTCTTAGGTGGCTAAGGCTCACCCCTTTATGCATTTGATTTAAAACATTTTATAACCCCCAAAGATCAAAAAAATTCATCAAAAAACATTTTAGTCCAAAAAACTAAAATAAGTTAACCGCTAGTTAAGATTATCTATGCTTTTAATCATTCAATAATTTTTCCTAACATGTTGCAGGATCTCAACAAGGTACTTGATATTACTAATTCAATTCTAATCCTTGTTCTACTTGGAATTTGTGATTTAGGGCAAAAGCTAGGACATTTAACAAAAGGGACATTACAATTAGCATTGAAAGGAAATAATAGAATTCTATATTAGCAACAATTATTCTTAGTGATCTTGGTGCCTAAGATTGGAATGATATCACAATTAGTCTGATTTGGAGTCCACAATAATCAATCTATAGGTTCAATCTCATAAGAAATCGAACATTATGGGGTACATTTCCTTTGTCTAGCAATCGAGTTTTGAAAGATTTGATCACCAATGACAATATGCCTTTAATCTATATATCAGCATTAGTAGTTCAAAAGTGAAACTAATCTTGTTCCAAAATGTTGGATTTTCTATGATTAATTTTTTAGCTATTTTCATTAAGTTTGAACTAGAATTTTGATAACTCACTTGTGTAGAGTTCTCATTTAGGGTCTCCCCATAACTTTGGCTATTTTATTTTGTTTCTATCTGGTGTCAACATGGTTTGAAGAATGTAGCTATGTGGGTTCCTAGTCATACATGACTATCAAGTTTGTATTGTAGAAATATATTTTGGTTATTAGCTAAGGGATTGATTCTCCTTATCTTTGTTGCATTTCTTCCTTTTGCTTTATTTTCCAGTAGGATTCATGCTTTTTGTTTGACTTTTATGCTTTTTTAATGAAATTTGATTTCTATGTTGAGAATTATAATATTGTAGGCTCCTGAGAATTGGTTTTTTTAATTTTAATCACTATTTATTTAATGTATTTGTATACTTGTGTTCTTATTGGATATACCACAATTGTTGTTTAAGGCCAATCATTGTGCTCTTGCATTACCATCTATCAAACAAATGCTAACAAACGTCTATTCAAACTTTTGGGTTACATTCTACACCATATCATATTTGCAAGGATACCAATTGTTGTTGTTGCACCAATAGAGACTTTGTGTTTTATTGTGCAAATTGCTTTCAAGGTGAATAAAAGAGCAAGTACTTTTCAGACTTTGTTTTGAAGGAGCTTGTGATATCAAATTTGTCTTCTTATGCAACATATGTGATATCATCTTGAGTTTATTGAGAAAGGTGCATATATTAATTGTGTTATTATAGAAATAAGCTTTTGATCCTATTTCTTGTAAACTTTGTGTTACAACTTAGTACATCGAAGTAGAGTTAGTTGTTAAAAGATAAGAGAGATTTGAGAGACTTTGTGCTTCTATTCTAATTATTCAAATAAGTCTAAGATGCTGCACTATATTAACAGACTTTGAGTTGTTTTATAGTGCATATTTCTTTAAATCATTTTAGAAAAGTGAAGAAGACTTTAGGCTTGTGTAACTTTCTAGTTAAGATAGAAGAACTAGCATGCTTCTAATTGTTCTTTTGTTTAATCAAAAGTATATTGGTATTATTACTGCAGTAGGTACTTTTTGGTGAAAATATTGTATTAGGAGTTTGGTGAAGTTTGTGCATCATTCCTAAAAAAAGTGGAATTGATCTTATGTCTTGCCCAACTTTAATTTCCAGTTAAGTACTTATTGAGTCAAACGGTGATAGAAAGGGCATCTCCCTTGTTGAGAGGAGAGATTACATCTCAAGTATATTGTGCCTAAATACCTCATTTTGCAAGTGGTTATAAAGATGCCTGCGAAATAGTTAGCTGACAGTATGTATCTTGAAATAGGGTAGGCCAATAGTATTTTGGCATCAAGATCTTGTGAGGTGTGACTACGAAACTTACAAGAACTATAAATTTTCCACGTCCCTTCTTATTGAGAGGAGAGATTACATCTCGAGTATATTGTGCTTAAATACCTCATTTTGTAAGTGGTTGTAAAGACGCTTAAAAAATAGCTAGCCAACAATACGTATCTTGAAATAGGGTAGGCCAATAGTATTTTGCCCTCAAGATCTTGTGAGTTGTGACAGGTGCGGAGAAACGACCACCACATGCAAGGTTGTGGAATGATTCAAGCAACCTCACTTGTTGCAGTTTCTCGACACAACAAAGGAATGTTCCATCCAAGCCTTGCTTGTACAAACCATTATCCCAAAGGATAAAATTTGCAGCCTTCAACATTGTGTTTCTTTTCTCCTTATATAAAAATTGTGGAGGACACTCACCATATGTAAGATAATGAGCAACATTAGAATACCACTCTTCTGTCGTACTGACGAATAAAACTGTTGGAAGAGATTCAGAGGTTTCCTCTTCTATTTCATTTGGTTTATTCTCAGCCATAAGATAACATAAGCCTTTTTTCCATGACCCAGCTTCATGGGCCTTATCTCCATGTCATATTCTTGGATCTTGGTGATCCAATTACCTCTTTTAGTGCCAAAATTTTGCTTTGTCAAGATTGACTTGACAGTAGTATATGGAACAAAAGCTATGACATGTGAGTTTAAATGTAGTACCTAAAGCGCTTTACCGCTTTGACCATGGCAAAGGTATGCTTTTCCATTAGAGAGTATTTCAACTCATGAGCTTTCAATGGGCAGCTCATGAACGAGATAGGGAATTTAATTCCCACATTATTCTTCTACATCAAAATCGAAGACAATATGCTCGGAAGCATAACTATACATGATGAAATTTTTTGTGTAGTCTGGGCAGACTAACATCGAACATGCGCAATTGCTTCTTTGATTTCCACAAATGTTGTCTTTCCTTCTTGACTCCATTGGAAAATATTTTTACCTTTCATCATATCTACAATATGATGAGTCTTTTCTGCTTAGTTTGGAACTAATCTTTGCAAGAAATTCACCTTCCCAAGGAAAGAATGAACCGTTGTTTTACTTGAGAGCAGCGAAAGACTTTGATTTGATTTTACCCTTTCAAGGTCAATCTTTATACCCTCCTTGGACACAATGTGTCCCAAGAGCTTTCCCTCTATAACTTAGAACACTGATTTCTTGAGGTTGAGAGAAACACCATGTTGTCTACACCTATCCAGAACTTGTTGAAGATGATAAAAATGATCTTGCCTATTCTTTGAGAATACAATCAAGTCATCCAAATAAACAACAATAAACTTATGATTTCCTGGAAGGCAAGATTCACTGCTCACTGAAAAGTTGCACCCGCATTCATGAGACTGAATGGCATCCTATAGTATGCAAAGGTGCCCCATGGCATCGTGAATGCAGTCTTGTGTTGGTTGTCCTTGTTGACTTCAATCTAATTATAGCCAGAAAGTCTGTCAAGCATGGACAGCATTTGAGAACCCATCACTACTTGTAGAACTTGATCCATTACCAGCAATGGGTACTTTGTCCTTCAATGACAGCTGATTGAGATTTCTAAAATCCACACATATGTCGATTTCCCCATTCTTTTTATGCACTGGAACAATCTTCGCTATCCACATTGAATGGTGAATAGGGAAGATGATTCGTGCATCAATCATCTTCTAAATTTCAAATAATAGAGTACCTAAGATTTTCGGATTGTATTGACTCCTCTTCTGTCAGAATGGGACAACACAAAGGTTGAGGGGAATTTCGTGTTGCGCTTCCTTTGGGCGAAAGGATTTGAGATCATCCTAGGAATACACCAAAACATCCATGTATTGAACGCAACAACGAAATGAACTTCTCCCTTTCCTCTGGAGTACAACATTTTCCAATATTCGCCATTTTCATAACAGCCTTTGATCTGAGATTGTATTTTTCAATCTTCGTGGAAGAACTAGCTCCAGATTGTTGTTGCTTTTTGACATTCCTATCATGTTTGTCAAACAGTATCTCTAGAGAAATTAGGCCTTTAGGAATTTTATTTCCCTTCAACTAAAGGAATTCTTCTCTAGTTTCCGAATCAACATCCGAGACTGATTCTTGAGATGATGATTTACAGTGGAGTTCCCCTCTTTGCAAGGGTTATAGGCCTCTAAGGAACATCTTTTGCCTCGACTCCATCTTTTAATGGATCAAGTTGGCTTCTTGAACACATGAAAACAACATAGGCCTCACCACATGCCTCCTCGGATTCTGCATCTTTGGGGTGTACATATCCAATAGTAGAGTCGCCAATTGCTTCTTCATCATCATGATAAAAGGCAGATTTGTCCTTCGTTTGATATTCAGTTGATTGAGAACCAGCTTGGTTTGTTTCATAGTACCCCGTTGTTGAGTTGCCTGGAGGGGCCTCAAGAGCAAACCTCTCTAGAGGAGGAAGCTTAGCTTGATTCTTTGCTACATAATTGTGGGTAGTGTTTGGATATGTCTATTAGGGAATATCGCTGTATGGGGCAGCATATGATACTTAAGAAATTTGCTTCTTCAAAGCAAAAAGTTCATTTTCCAACTTCTGCACCATTGGATCAATGGTGCCTAAAGTGGAAGGTTCTAAAAATGAATTTCCTTTAGACTGATTTGGGTCTTTCTGAATGTTTTCAGCTAGAATAAAGCCATCCTCAATCTTTGTTGCTAGAGTTTTTGCATTTGCAAGACTTGTTGGGACAACTCTTCTTAACAAGAAGCTGACTTCAGAAAGCTACATGATGAAAAAGCATTTGAGATTCTCAGGAGTGGGCATTGCAACAGTACAAATTTCGTTTATGAATTTATTAAACTTGGCAATGAATTCAGGCATACCTTCATGTGCATCCTTTTTCATTTGTGTTAATTGGGCTAGCAAAGCAAGTTCATCCTTGGCAGGCTTGAATCACTCCTCAAACTTGTCTTTGAGTGTGTCTCAACTAGTGATAGAGCCTTGTACGAGATTATAGAGCCAATTAGTTGTGTTGGCTTGTAATGTTTACACAAACAATTGTACTGAAACATCACACCACAAGAAATATAGAAAGTTGTGATTTGTTCATCATAGCCATCTTTAGAAAAACTGGAATAAATGGAATCAATGGTTTCAAGAAGAATAGGGAAACTTCACTTGGAATAGGCTTCTTTTTCTTTGAATGTGGAAAACTTATAGTTCTTGTAAGTGGAGATTTGGTAGTCACACCTCACAAGATCTTGAGGCCAAAATACTATTGGCCTACCCTATTTCAAGATACGTACTGTCAGCTAACTATTTCGCAGGCATCTTTATAACCACTTGCAAAATGAGGTATTTAGGCACAATATACTTGAGATGTAATCTCTCCTCTCAACAACAAGGGAGATGCCCTTCTTATCACTGTTTGACTCAATAAGTACTTAACTAGAAATTAAAGTTGGGAAAGACATAAGATCAATTCCTCTTTTTTTAAGGAATGATGCACAAACTTCACCAAACTCCTAATACAATATTTTCACCAAAAAGTACCTACTACAGTAATAATACCAATAGACTTTTGATTAAACAAAAGAACAATCAAAAGCATGCTAGTTCTTCTATCTTAACTAGAAAGTTACACAAGCCTAAAGTCTTCTTCACTTTTCTAAAATGATTTAAAGATATATGCAATATAAAACAACTCAAAGTCTGTTAATATAGTGCATCTTAGACTTATTTGAATAATTAGAATAGAAGCACAAAGTCTCTCAAAACTCTCTTATCTTTTAACAACTAACTCTACTTCAATCTACTAAGTTGTAACACAAAGTTTACAAAAAATAGGATCGAAAGCTTATTTCTACAATAACACAATTAATATATGCACCTTTCTCAATAAACTCAAGATGCTATCACATATGTTGCATAAGAAGACAAATTTGATATCACAAGCTCCTTCAAAACAAAGTCTGAAAAGTACTTGCTCTTTTATTCACCTTGAAAGCAATTTGCACAATAAAACACAGTCTCTATTGGTGCAACAACAACAATTAGTATCCTTGCAAATATGATATGGTGTAGAATGTAACCCAAAAGTTTGAATAGACGTTTGTTAGCATTTGTTTGATAGATGGTAATGCAAGAGCACAATGACTGGCCTTAAACAACAATTGTGGTATATCCAATAAGAACACAAGTATACAAATACATTAAATAAATAGTGATTAAAATTAAAAAAACCAATTCTCAGGAGCCTACAATATTATAATTCTCAACATAGAAATCAAATTTCATTAAAAAAACATAAAAGTCAAACAAAAAGTATGAATCCTACTGGAAAATAAAGCAAAAGGAAGAAATGCAACAAAGATAAGGAGAATCAATCCCTTAGCTAATAACCAAAATATATTTCTACAATACCAACTTGAAAGTCATGTATGACTAGGAACCCACATAGCTACATGCTTCAAACCATGCTGACACCAGATAAAAACAAAATAAAATAGCCAAAGTTATGGGGAGACCCTAAATGAGAACTCTACACAAATGAGTTATCAAAATTCTAGTTCAAACTTAATGAAAATAGCTAAAAAATTAATCATAGAAAATCCAACATTTTGGCACAAGATTAGTTTCACTTTTGAACTACTAATGCTAAAATATAGATTAAAGGCATATTGTCATTGGTGATCAAATCTTACAAAACTCCATTTCTAGACAAAGGAAATGTACCCCATAATGTTCGATTTCTTATGAGATTGAACCTATAGATTGATTATTGTGGACTCCAAATCAGACTAATTGTGATATCATTCCAATCTTTGGCACCAAGATCACTAAGAATAATTGTTGCTAATATAGAATTCTATTATTCCTTTTCAATGCTAATTGTAATGTCCTTTTTGTTAAATGTCCTAACTTTTGCCCTAAATCACAAATTCCAAGTAGAACAAGGATTAGAATAGAATTAGTAACATCAAGTACCTTCTTGAGATCCTGCAACATGTTAGGAAAAATCATTGAAACATTAAAAGCATAGATCATCTTAACTAGCGGTTAACTTATTTTAGTTTTTTGGACTAAAATATTTTTTGATGAATTTTTTTGATCTTTGGGGGCTATAAAATGTTTTAAATCAAATGCATAAAGGGGTGATCCTTAGCCACCTAAGAAATGAAAATGTTTTTTTGTTTCATACTATGTATATGTTGATTCTTAGCAATGATCAATGGAAAGAGAGGTAAATGTTGTTTTTCTTGTTACTTATGTTGAGCTCTATACGCAACAAGAGGAGAGTTAGGGTTTCTTGTTCAAATTGATCTCCATTTGTGGCACAGCAAAACAAATGGAGTATTCAAGCCCACGCACTCGAGTGAAATGCAATTGTAGAACTATTACAAAGGCATATAAGATGTTACAAGAAAAAGGAGGGCCTTTACGAGAAGGGGACAGCTAGTGCCTACGCAATTGAAGGGTTTTAGCTTAAATTTTCAGCATGGAAGTTTCCCATTAAAAGGCTCCCCAAATTTGCAAGATTGAAGGGAAGAAAAGTGAAAAATTTCAAGGAGAAGAGATCTCAAGAGCTAGTAATAACTTGTTTCCTCACACTTAAACACTCAGTTATAGGTTTATTACTTCATTTCCATAAAATTCTATTAATAATACAATAATGTTGGAAAATTTTTATCACTTGCACTCATTGCTAATGTAAAAGCCATATATATGGTCATCATTTGATAAGTTATTGACAACAAAATATGCTTTCATGAACTACTTTCATGATCTTAGAATATTTTAGAAAATGTAGTTTGCATTTGTGAGAAAATCTCAAGCCTATACACCGTTATGAGAAAGTGGCAGAGCGACAAATCCAAATAAGTAAAAGTAATCACAGATTAGTTGAAAGACTTCTTGTAAAAATGTCAAAAAGAAAATGTTAATAATAATAGTGAACCAGACTTTGTGACTATTACAAGTTATCAACAAACCTCCTAACCTTGGTTAGGTGGTCATTATTCATTGGGTATATTGTGAAAATTTCAACATATGAGACAAGATCTTTCAAAATATCATGACTATGACGGAATAGACAGTAGAACAGACAAGATCTCAGAGGCACAAGCTCAGTGTGAAATGTTACATAAGCCACAAAAAGATGGTTTATTTAGCATTCATATCGAAGTGGAGACACGTTGGTTATAATTTTGCAAATAAACTCTTGTTGTCACTAGCTCATGCTTTCTAAGGTGAGACTAAAAAATGGTCTTTATTGCATGCAAGAATCTCAATTGCCCCATTGAAATTTCTTATGGTGTAAGTTGCAATGATACAAACACACTTATACAATACACATGATTGTCTACGAGGTTGAAATACACAAAACAAATTTTTGTGAATACAAAAGACTCAGTTTTGAAACATGGAGAAAATAGAAGATTTAATGGTAATCTTCAATGGGTAGGGAGTGACACTATGAACAAGTTGTGAACCAAGTATGTGAAAGGAAGCAAAAGTGTAGAAAATGCTTCCTAACACTAATCTCATGCAGGAGATAGTGAAAATTTTCTTTACAAATTTTAGCTACTACAGAATCAAAAACACATTCACAAGGATATAATAACAAGCATAAAGATTATACCATATAAAACACAATATATCATGGCAAAAACCCTTTCGAGAGAAAAACCCCACACTCCAAAAGTGCAATACCTTGTATGACCAAAACAACAATTACAATACAATACTAGTACACTACTTCAACAAGAGTCTTCAACAATCAATCCAGCACTTTGAATCAATTTCAACAGCATAACACTTCACTTGCAAAAATATAAAATAACTCTCTCCAAGGCTACTTTTATAGAGAAATACAACAAATAAGGAAGCTTGTAGATGAAGCAAAAAGATGCGATCGTGCAAAATATTTGGCACCATTTTTCAACCATTGAGAAGCATGCAAATGACACATGTACATCTCTAAATGACTCCCCATTCAAACCTTAAATGTTGAGCACCCAAAATTTACTATTTTGAGCAATGACAAATGCTCTTACGCATCGTACAACTATCATAAGAATTATTCATAAATATTGTCATCACTTACAACTTATAGTTGTAAGACAATTTTGTTACAACCTGACTATGAATAGCACATTTCCTTACAACTTATCATTACCCAACTTGGGCACCCACCTTCTCCATGCAAAAGGGATCTCTTGCCACTTGTCCGATTTGTCATAGAATATGTCATAGGCTGACACTTGTCAAGATCTTCAAAGTGGGATGCCTACCTCGACATGTGTGACATGTGGCATACAATCATCGCGAAGTAGGATTCCACCAAGCCTATGGATCCCACAGATGACTAGGTATTCATAAGCAATTGATTAATTAAAATAATAAATAAAAACAACAAATGAATGCAAAATCAATGTTAGCATTTAGAATGGTTGAGAAACCTTAATCCCAAGAGAATGGATAGATTTGGAGTTTGGAGCATAAAGACGTGTTTGCTCAAGAATGACAAAAGGTTTCCATAGTGATCAAGGGTTAAGAGTTTAGGCATGATGAAGAGCATAGTGTCTTGGGAGACAACTATTGTCAAATGGTTGAATATGGTATTGAGTTGCACAGAACATATAGTGTATAAAGAATACAATCCAATCATGGAATATTGTAGATCATTTGTTATTGAGCTACAGGTATAATGGAATTCTTTTTGCTTCATAGCCATTGCATTTTTTACCAATGAGGCCATAGGTGACACTCAAAGGATGTGTTAAAAGGATACTTTCATGCTTGGAAACAAGCAATGTAATAATGTCATGTCCCCACAAAAATAAGAAATCATTTAATTTAAGGGAAATAATAATCATTAAATTAAAATAAAGAAAACAATTCAAGAGAGCAATTTCCTAAAATAAAAGATAATTAGAATGTAGTTAAGGCTCAAGGGTTGTAACTCTTTCAAAAGGGAAAAATAATGAGAAGGCATGACTCTTCCCTCATATGGGGAGATATATAAGGGACAAGGATTCATTTGAAATGGGCATCCAAAAAGGATCAAGGAAATAAATGTTTGTTCTGTAATCAGAAAAGGAGGAATAAGAAGTAGAGATCTGATTTAAATAAGAAGTGCAGCTCTTATTGTGAAAGGTTGTGTCTATTTCAAAGGGTAGAAATAATAAAGAGTTGCACTCTTTCAAGGGTGCCAATGGTGAAAGGTTGTTTCTCTTGCCAAAAGTTATTTATGATAAAAAGGTGTGGCCTCTCCCTTACATTGAGAGATATAAAGGGAAAAAGGTTCATTTGAGGAAAGAGGGGCAAATAGGATTTAATAAGAAATGGAATACACAGAAAATTCAAAGACATATAATGTGGTCTTGGAATATATGCATAATACTAGATATCGGGTTTATATGACATCCATGCTTAATTTCACTTATATGCATATGCATTTTTAATGCTTGAAAGACCAAAATAATTAATGGCCTATTCCTTAGTCTTCCGCTAATGCCTTCGTAATGCTATCGGGTTTGTGTAGGGAGAGGCGGATTAATTCCTAGCAAGACGGGTAAGTCCCAAGATGGGGTAAGGAAATTCATTTTTGAAGCCTTGAGGGAGAAGTCCTAAGATAGGTATGAGCGTGCGTTCCTGAAACCTTGCAGGAGCTTGCTTGTAGATGGTTTCCAAGCGCCCTAGCACAATAATTTTCTCATCCTTTGTTAGTGTTAAAGAAATAGTGAGGACAAACCCAAAATATAATTGGTTATTTATTACATTACGAAGAAGTAGAAGTTTCATAATACCAATAACTTAATGAAGGCATAACAATGTTTAATGATATATGTTAATTATTGGGAAATAGGTGGCCTCCCAGTGAGGGGACATTACAAATAACAATCTCTTGCATATTATAGCATGACAACCCTAAGCCAACTAATAGGAGTAGGAGTGCTTAAAAAAATGCAAGAAGATTGTGCCTTCAAGAGGGGCAGTCCATTAAATGAACAGTCCCTGGGTGGGCTCTCACCTCTTCTTTCACCCACCTTTGTTTCAACTGGGTTAATTTCAGCTGTTTTATGTTGTCATGACCTGCTTTTGGTGTAATATCTGTGTGGTTCTACCTTTCTATGGTGCATAAAGTCAATTCAACTGACATGCAATAACCCACTTTCACAAATTGATCAAAAGTGACATGTAACCATCTAGATATTCACCACATTGACATGCAACGCAAATCCACTAAACAAGACTGCTTAAAAATAACATGTGATGGTAACCCTCTTTATAAACTACTTCTAAACTGAGATGCAATCATCTGATATTCACCAAATTTCAATGCAATAACATCCAACACACAAGCAACTACAAAACCTTAACAAGCTAGCAGGATCAGCAGCTCCGATACAACAAAATTATCCTGAACTAGGATATTGTCTCAAATCTGATTTGGGTTTTTGCTTCTTGACATGTTTTGCTTCATTTCATTGCAAAATACATGCAAACATGCAAAGGAAACAATATAGATTTCCAAGGAAAGAAGCAATTTCACAGACAAATCTATTGAAAATGATTCTAATATAAATCATGCATGGTTGTTACACCAAATATAATGTTGTTACAATGGTACATCATGCATAAAATTTACATGCAACAGACCCACGTGATTCCTCTCCAATATAATCAAAGCCCTATGAGATATGATCATTTGTAGCATACGGAAGAAGATTGAATGACATGTAAGAAGACTGACCAATGCAAAAATGGAACTGCTGTTGTAGAGGTGCACCAATACCAACATAGAAGGGGGGAGTCAATATCAACCAAACCCACAAATAATTGCTACAACACGAGGAATGATCGCTGCCAAAATGGAGAAGTTGTTACAACACAATCGCCCACAAATAGGGCCAAATATCAATGAGAATCCGCCCTTACAATGGTGCCTTGAATATCTCCAAGTCACAGCCAAGGATGAGATAGTTGTCCATAAACTGAACAATGTAATGCACTTGTTAATTCTTAAGTGAATCCACCAAGGGGGCCGATCTAGGTTTTTCGTCCAAATCACCAAATCATCTAGGGTTTCCATCCTAGGGATTTACTAGACCTTCAAGCAAAGCTTCAAGCTCGCAGAGAAAAGACTCAAAATAAAAATAACAATGTTCAGAATCCTTCACAATTCCCTTTTTCCTCCTTTTATAATAGACTTTCCCTATTTTGAGAGAAACACTTCAGTTAATTTCTTTTATTTCATTTTCCCTCTAAAAAGCAACTTTATGTTATAGTTTCAAGTTGACATTATAATAAAGTCACTTTATTAATGTAAAGTCCCTTTTATTCATGACGTTGGCCTAGGTAAATGATAAGTTATAACTCAAAGTGGCTCCAATAACTAATTAATTGTAATTGAATTTCACTTTTTCTTTTTTGCTTCTTATATTTAATTTTCACCTTATTAATTCCTTGGCTCCATATCAGGGACATTACAGACGCAGTCTCATTGGACATACTTGTAGACAACTCCATCAATTAGACAGATGGCCATTTGAGAGAGCGGGTTACTAAGGGGCACTTATATTATATACAATCTGATGAACTTAACAGCAATACATGGTCTTGAGAACACAAAGGGAACTGTGAGAGTCATGACTATAGAAAAGAAAGAACAGACTCTTCAAAGTGACAAAACAATGATCTTATTCTCCGAAATAGGTAGTAGTGTGAGTGGACTGACCATTCATGTTTTGAAGACAATACAGACATGAATACTTATCAAGAGTCTTTCAAAAATGAAGGCAAACAATGTTCAAGAGGCTTTCATGTTATAATCAACAAGATAAAGAGAGTCCATTGCAATGCAACAATACTTCTCAAGAATTTTGAAGAGAATAGCAGTGAACCTCGAATATTGAAAATGTTGATGTATCTAGCATCGGTCAAATAAATAAAACTGACTATATGATTATTATGAGAAATGATTTATTACATATACATATATATATATTAAAATTTAATATATATAATAATTAATATTATTTTATATATTAATATGCATATATATATATATAGTTAATCTATATTTATTCTTATAATAACTATATATTTAATTAAATTAGATTAATGAATAGACATGTCCCATGAAGGGACATGTCTCTTCTTGTCTTTTCCTTGTATATATACAAGAGATTGATGCATTTGGAAAGACATACAGTCAGATAGTGCTATTACATTTGCAATGATCCTAAAACCTTAACACGGTATCAGAGCTTGTGGATAGAATCGCCAATTGAGGCAATCCACCTGAGAACTTGTGGATAGAATCGCCGATAGAGGCCATCCACACTAAAGCTCGTGAGTTTGTGGATAGAATCGCCGATGGAGGCAATCCACATGAGAGCTTGTGGATAGAATCGCCAATTGAGGCAATCCACCTAGGAACTTGTGGATAGAATCGCCGATAGAGGCAATCCACACTAAAGCTCATGAGTTTGTGGATAGAATCGCTGATGGAGGCAATCCACACGAGAGCTTGTGGATAGAATCGCCGATTGAGGCAATCCACCCGGGAACTTGTGGATAGAATCACCGATAGAGGAAATCCACACTAAAGCTCATGAGTTTGTGGATAGAATCGCCGATGGAGGCAATCCACACAAGAGCTTGTGGATAGAATCGCCAATTGAGGCAATCCACTCGGGAACTTGTGGATAGAATCGCCGATAGAGGCAATCCACACTAAAGCTCGTGAATTTGTGGATAGAATCGTCGATAGAGACAATCCACATGAGAGCTTGTGGATATAATCACCGATGGAGGCAATCCACTTGAGAGCTTGTGGATATAATCGTTGATGGAGGCAATCCACACAAGAGCTTGTGGATAGAATCTTCGATGGAGGCAATCTACATCTTGAGACTATGTTTTTATTGATTACATCATGAGGATGATGCTTCTATTTCTTACATCTTAGGGTTGATGCTATCAAGTGTCATAAGTGTTGACATTGGATTGATTTATCCTCCCTAGCTAAGAGGGAGTGTTGATGTATCTAGCATCGGTCAGATAAATAAAACTCACTATATGATTATTATGAGAAATGATTTATTACATATACATATATATATTAATATATATAATAATTAATATTATTTTATATATTAATATGCATATATATATAGTTAATCTATATTTATTCTTATAATAACTATATAGTTAATTAACTCAAATTAATGAATAGACATGTCCCATGAAGGGACATGTCTCTTCTTGTCTTTTCCTTGTATATATACAAGAGATTGATGCATTTGGAAAGACATACAATCAGATAGTGCTATTACATTTGCAATGATCCTAAAACCTTAACAGAAAAGCATAATGGATACAAATCAAAAAGACGGGCTAAGAAAGGGATGAAGAAGGAAGAAATGGAGAATAAACAATCAAATGAAACATGAAAAGGAGTTTGCACTGACATGTAATGAAGGTTCATAACATTGAAGACAAGAAAGCAAACGTTAGCATTCCTATTGAAATACCATGATGTCAAGGGGCCACCAAAGATATTTGTTGAACAATGTGAAGAGATGATGGACAACAATGTGATTGCATGTATAGTGAACAACAAAGGGCATAAATAGCACCTTCAAATTATGAAGTAGGCAACAAGGTGCAAATTAAGAATGCTATGACATTGATTTTCACTGACAAAGGTATAGATTTGTCATAGTGGCATGGAAATTGAGACAAATGCATAAGATAGTATAAGGCTACTAATAGCAATGGATTGCATTCATACATGAAGGCAGGTAAGTGACAGTGATAGATGTTGATATTCCATAGTTTTCAGGATAGTAGTCATCATACTTGTAGAAAGTGGACAGTCTAGCAAAAGGTCACAGATTCAAAATTTCAAAGTCTACAAAAGATAGTTTGAATGCAATAGCAAAAGACAGTTCAAAGGGCAGTAACAATGTAATGTCCCTTCCTAATTTGACCTAGAATTTTCCCTAAAATCACAATTGCAACAAATTAGGGTTAGGATTGCATCTTATTGAATAAAACTTTTCTCAATAATACGATTAATCATTAGGGTTAGTCAAGCCATATTATATTCATAAACACATTGGGGGAAGAGACATGATGGATCTGTTCGAAGCCATTTCTACACCAAGCCTAAGAGTGGGTGTCTACCACAACCCTCTTGTTTGGCAACTTGTACTTGCTTTCCCTAATCATGTCTTGTTGAGTGGAGATTGTATGGGGTTACTTGACTTTGTAAGTGCTCTCTTTGTCCTAGGTGGCAAGGGTACTACTAGGATGGCATTCTTAAGAGACCCTCACCACCCTTCTCTTACACATCAAGCCCTGTCTCTTGTAAGGTGGGCTTTAGATAGTATGAATAACTATTCTCTACAGCCATCTTGTGGAGTTGTCAAGAGGTTGTAAGGGGTTTCTTGACTCTGTAAGTGCCCTCTTTGTACTAGGCCACAATGTTCCTTCTAGCATGGCCTAATTACGAGCCCGCTCACCACCCTTCTCTTACACCTCAAGCCCTCCCTCTTGCAAGGTGGATTTCAGACAGTGATGTGATATGAGCATTACTTATACCAAGATGTTGAATGTATGGTTAGATTGCAATACCTCAACTGTTATCTATTGATGGATTATATGCTCTTGTCCAATCTAATATCATCCATTGGTGCTCGATGCTATGTTGGTGTGATGGATTGTTGTATGTATCTAATTTTCTTTTATTTCGATCACTATTTATAATATATCTTT
Source organism: Chamaecyparis obtusa (assembly GCA_027943335.1). Lineage (NCBI taxonomy): Eukaryota > Viridiplantae > Streptophyta > Pinopsida > Cupressales > Cupressaceae > Chamaecyparis > Chamaecyparis obtusa. The sequence goes on from BSBK01008869.1 coordinate 1,052,173, forward strand.
CAATGTGAAGATACTTTGGACTCCATTCATTTATTTATTGTTGTAGATGCCTATCCATGTATCTCGGTGCCTTCTCCCTCATGGCCTTCTATATCTTATACCTTTATGTCTCTATCAAGTGAGACACCCTTTGGAAATGGTTGACCTTTGACAATGGTCATAAACTTTCGTAAAGATGCCTCTTCAAAACTGTTATGCCTTGTTTATCTCTTGATTGCTGCTTTTAGGTGATTTTGAGTATCAAATTGCTACTTAACACGTTTGTCTTCTTCCTTTAATCGCACCTCAAATTATATATATTGTTCCATATTATAATCATATTTGCTGCTCCATCTAAATTGCTTATAAGTCCTTGAACGCTGCTCTTCTAACAGACATAATTGTTGTATGTAGCTTCTTGTTGGATGCTTGCTCGATCTGCTGACCATTATTGGTTCTCCTCTTTTCTTCCATACCTTTCTTTAATCAAGCCTTCTACGTTTATACCTCTATTTCTCTTTGAAGAGGGACTATGGAAGGTGGTTGTCTTTAGAAGATGATCACACCTTTACACAAGCATGCCTCTTCCAAAATAGAACCAACCACTACCTTATGTGTTCACTAATCTTATAGACAAACTGCCTTCTTTTATAAGTGTTGCCTTCAAACTAAATTTCTGCACATGAAAACCATGATTACTGTCCTCTGCTATTTTCTAAGATATTCACTGCCTATCTCTGCCTCATAACTATTCTCAGATCTGCCCAAATTCTGCTTATAAATCTTGCTAATGTCTTGTTCTAAGATCTGATCAAAGTTTTGCCCTAATGCTATATGATATTTCTCCTCCAAATCTGGTATAAGCTTTCTTATAAAACTGCTCAAGACCATTGTGGATCTTCCTCTTAAATCCACTCCTAACCTCCCTAACAATTCCTTCATCTCCTTCCTTCTTGGTTTATATCCCAACACATGTGGCTTCACCCAAAAGTTGCAACTCTTTATAATGGGCAGTCCCTCTTGGAATAAAGTAATTAATTTTATTTATACTTCTCCAAGGAAGGTCGGCCAAAATAAAACACAATTTATTTAATTTAATTTTAGTTTTGTATGCAAGTCCGCCAGCCCGATTTAATTGTATTGGGCGCCAATAAGAGGATCAGCCAGCATAAAAATCTTTTTGTGTTGGCCTTCCTATAGTGTTAAGCTCAGGGGTATAAAACCCTCATTTTAAGAGGAACATGACAAACAAGCTTAGTTTCGTGTTCTATGGAAGCAAAAGTTATGCTCGAAGATACATTTGGGTTTCAAATCTACAGGAGTAGGAGCATAGTAGGGTTCCTTAAACAATCCTCTACACTAGGCCCAAGAGTGGATGTCATCCCTCTTGGCCATCATGTGGCCCTTTGCCATCCATATGAGGGGATGTACTTGAGGAATCCCATAGTCGTTCCACTCTTCCATTGCCAACCTTATCCTCCTTATGATTAGAGTACCTTGACATAATGGTCAATCAAAGTATGGATTTGAGGAAACTGCAATAATGTGTCTCGAGGGTCCTTCCCTTCTAAGCCCAAGGACGGGGCACTCCTTGCACCCCTTTGGCCTCATGGGTCAATCTGTCACCACCATGAAGTGGCATTCTTAAAAGACATCCTCATAATAGTTTCCCCTCCTTGCATTCCCTTATTATCCCTACCATGATTGATTATAGAAAACATATAAGAGTTACACATTATTGCATGTATTCTTCACATAAAAGACCACATGATAATATCATATTCATATACATTATTCATTAGCAAAAAGCATAGATAGGACCATTATTCATAAGCAAGAAATTTTTAAATAAGACCCACTATGCTTCTTATTATAAGAACCGACACTTCATACCAATTTGCAGATACTATTCAAATTCTCTATGCTTGAATGAGATCGTGGTAAGACAGATCTGATTGGTTCAATTTTCCCTTATTGCTGCAGCTTGATCAATTGTAATGTCCCCTTTCTACAATAGAATTTAATAATGAATCATTGAATATTAATAAAAAAATTAAAATATGAAAATAAATAAATAATTACAAGTTAATTAAGTTTCATAAAGAATCAAGAGATATGCAATGAAGAATTGTGACTTTATAAAAGACGTGACTCCTCACCTCCGATTGAAAGCTATATATACAACAAATTGACCACTCCTAGAGGATATAGAAGGGGATAAGCAGTTCTGATAATAGTAATCAGACCAGATCTGAACCCATATTAATCAACAGACAATGGTACCCTCGTTCTTTGTGGGCAAAATATAAGGTGATCTAAACGGGGACATTACATAGATCTATTCCCCTATTTATCTGGTTAATCATTTTCCTATGTTTCACTATGATCATTGTAAAGTCCGATCTGATCTTGTTCCTTATATTCAGATATTTATAAGGGTATGAGAAATCCTTTCTTATTCCTTTGATCAATACCTTTCTCAAAACCATGTCCCTCCCTAAATATTCTTCCCTTATCGCTGAAATCGTGTCTTTTTTAGGTGACCACTGTCTATTCAAGAGAGGTGTCTCTTCCAAACCTAAGAACTTCCTTCTAATAATGCTAATTGTTGGTATTTAATTCCTGATTGCCAGTTAAAAAAAAAAATCCTCAACTCCTCATTAACCCATACAATATATGTGCGTGTGTGTGCACGCGCTTTTTATTCACTTCCCAAGGAAGTTGGCTAACATAGAATGGGGTCAGCTAGCATATAAAGCATGTTAAATTCAATAATACTAGGTCAGCCTTAATTTACTTATTAAAATTGTGATTTATATAAATCCTAGGTGGGGCATGACACTTATCTTGGGACAAAGTCCACTATCGAATTTATTAAACTTGAGGTCAATAATATTGGTATTTGGAAAACCCCAACTTCTTTTGGGTACCTCACCATTATATTATTAATACTCACTCTGAAATGAACCAATTTTTTGTAATCGGCATAAGAATTGAATATCTCTCTTGCAAAATGGTTATCATGAACAAGGAAGTATTGCAGGTTACGTCTTGTGAGCCATTAAACTAGTTGTCAGAAACATCAATCAAGTTAAATTTTGATAAGTTACCAAGTTTCTATGGTAGTTGGCCTGTGAAATTGTTCTTAATATTATACTGTGACAAGCCTTCAAGAAATGGGAACTAGCCAATGCTTTCAAGGATTTGACCAGAAAGTTGGTTCATGAGCTGAAATGGAACTAGGTTTTTTACATTCCCAAACTCCTCTAGTTCCTCTTATCATGTTCTTTTATACATCAAATTTTTTACTGTTGTGAGATTACTCAGCTCGAGGTGTTTATTTCAAATAAAAGTGTCCATCAAAATTTGTATTGCTACCAACAAGATTGATCAAGTATATGCTCATCTTGATTTTGGATAAACTTAAACCACTTAGGAAAAAACGAATTCAGCTGCAAGCCACTTATGAACAAGGCCAAAGAGTGTGGTCAATTAAATATTGAGTCAAGCAAAGCTGATGTGACGAAGGAGCTTAACATGCAATTCAGGACATCAACACAACATGCAGGGTAATGACTTGATAACACACACCAATTCAATGGATATGAAAAGTTCAAAAAGTGTAAGGTCAAGAACAAGACCAAAAAATCTATAACTAATCTTTGGGTGGATGTCTAGCTAATCTAAAAAATTAAAATTCTTCAAGCGGATTTCTGAACAAGTGTTATATGTGGAAGTAAAGCAAATACAATCCATCTAGAATGAGACAGAGTGTTGGGACAATCTAATAGTAAAAAACAAAAAGAAATTTTAAACTGTCTTACAAGCCAGTTATTCTACATGTGAAACAACAACGTCCACCCATATTTTGGATTTGTTCAAAATTCAAAATGAGCGGATAGACATTGATATGGACGATGATTCTTATGATTGTTGCTCCCAAGTAAAATAGAACTATAGTACATAATTTGAATTTATTATGGAGGAATATTTTAAGCAAGACATTAACTTTATTATCTCTTTCAAACGCATAAAATAGAATGCAAACAATTCAGAATTTTTCCCAGCCAATTAAAATTGACAGAAATGTTTCAAAATTATGTATGAAGGTTATAAAGTATCCCATTTTACAGTGGCTTACAAATGAAAAAATTTGAACATAATAAGAAGGGAAGTCTTCACACAAATCTGAGGAATTAAAGGATAAGGGCAGACTCAAGACAAAGGATCATCCTTAAAAGACCCTAAGACAGTGAGATGATGAGAGAGGGAACTTGCGACAGTAGGAAGAATATAAGAACGATGGGAAGAAAACCTACCAATACAAGAGAAAGACAGAGGTAGTGAATGTTCAGTCAATGGTAACAACCCAGGGATGATTAAGGAAAGAGATTAAATGGACAGAAGGTGATGTCTCCTTGAGACAAGAAGACTGGAAGGAGAAGTGACTATCCACAGTGATGACGCGAAAGTTTTTGATGACTAAAAGGAAAAAGGGCAATCAAATCTTATGCATCCTCAAATGACAGCTATCAAGAATTTGATTTTGAAGATAATGCATTGGTTTGTCAACATCTCAAATGACAGTATAAGTCTTCTTGTATGGTAGTTCAAATTATGCCAAACCTTTTGTCAAAACCCAACACTCTATGTTGCCTAGAAGAAAACCATTCTTGTGAAATGTGAAAGGTCGCAGGAAAAGAAGGGCAAGTGTAAGAGAGACAAAGCTTGATATGAAATGATAGAGCACGTTGGCATCTCGAATAAGGTGAAAAGAAAAAGAGCCACAAAGTGGCAGTGAATGTACAAGAGCACCATGCAAAAGGCATGTTCCAGTCACAAACAATCATGATGTAATCAAGACAAGATGCTTCCAATTTTGGGATTAAGTTGCTTTGGATGGGACTAAATCTTTGACAACTGAGATAAATTTTAGTCTCCAATCAACATCACATTCACCTCTAGATTTTGTACCATATTAGGAATGCTTATGAATGGTACATGCCCAACCTTTAGATGACTTTGATAGAAAGTGCTTAGTTAAATTGTCCATAAGATGTGGTTCAAATGACACTTGGCATTGTGGATTGTGACACATGAATAGAAATGGAAGAACATACATTCATAAAAAACAAGATGGAAAAGAAGGAACTTCCTAAACCTCTTCATTGTTAAAATTTACCTTGATGTAAGCCTTAGATTTAGGTTTAAGTTTTGTGCTAAGGCAGACCAAGCTGAAACTTCCCTTATCTGTGAGTTCTCTTGTAAAGATAAGAGCATTGCATGTATGTGTGTACAAACAAGGGAATATGTACTAAGTTTAAATTGACAAGCATGGCAGCATCTTAAGGGGCTGGACAGGCATAAAAGGAAATGACAAAGATGACAGTAAGCAAGTGAAGGCAATGGAGTTCGTTGGCAAAAGAAACAATCACAATGGTGGAGCATAGAGATGAAGAGCATAGCCCATACAATGAATTCAACAGGGAAGAAAATGACAACTGACAGTCACCACAAGAAATACGGTGAGGAAATGAAGACTTCTATTAAGAATAGTAAAGTCTTTTTAAAGTTGAGAACCTCAGGTACAGAACTTGACATGACAATATGGGCTGGAAAGAATTTGAGGAAGAAGCACAGTAGATAATGCATATAAGTGACAGTGAATGGGATCTTGAGAGTCAAAACCTTGTTAATTGAGAGTCAAGACTTCAAAGCAGAGGGAAGATACAATCAGGTTATTTTGGAAAGTGTAGACTTCAATGATAAAAATAGTGTCATGCTATAGAGCACAAAGGGGCAGTGATTATACAATACAAGGACCAAAGATGCTATGAAGAACACTTTGCTTAACAAATGCTTTACATAGACAAGAGACAATGCATTAAGGAGCCCAAAAAGGAAAGGCAGCCAAGAAGAAAAGAATATGAAGAAATAATGCTGAGCTAGGATAGAAAGCCATGAAATCAGTTCCATGATAGCTTGAAGTGAGGATTGGATGCAAAGGACAGTATGGCTCAATAGGGGTTATAAGAGAGATCAATCATGAACTAAGAACTAAAAATCAAGTCACTCAAGGATACACTCGTGAAGAGAATGATATTCATGCAATGAAGGCAGGTGTTTTGACGGTCAGTAGCTAGTGTGACAGGTTGAATTTGAGGGTCTTATCAAAAGACAATAAATACTTAAGAAAACATGATTGTGGTACCCTGTTGAGGAGAATAGTCGGGTGAAAAAACATTTGACCATGATAGGTGTTGAAAACATTAAGCTTATTGATTCATAATGGTAGGGATTTCTAGTCTTGTACCTTCAAGAAGACTGTGAAAAGCTAGAAACACGGTTTGTTTTGATAGTCCACACGCAGAGGGCATAAACTTTTTGGTCCAGCTTCTAAAGTTGTTGTTGTGACCTATAAAAAGATTTCAATATATGCAAGACAATACATCTTTGTTGTCATAGACTGTATTTGTTGATTAATAATTTGTTCTCTTGGCATTACTTTGCGCATTGAAATCAAGATTATTATAAAAATGTTTTGCAGGGTCATGTGAGGAGAGGCAATCCATGAAGTGTAAAAGCACAATATTTTATTACCTTTTTGCCTTGGCATTTGTCATTATTTTTGAGAAATTCAGTCTATTAAAGGATGGTCAACAAAAATGACAGTCCAATAGATGGAAATTCATGTCCCATAAATATCAGTGGACAGTGCTAAAACAAAATTATGACAGCCTTCATGTTGAAGTGACAGTCTTGCCTAAGAAATTAGTGGACAATTGTAAGTCCAAACATTAAAGTTGTGTAGAACAATCTATAAAAGCTTACAAGCAAGACAAGAACGGCCTTTGAAAATGTTGGATAAATTGTTGATAATGGTTGCCATATAGAAACAGAAAAGGAAAACCATAGAACAGTCAGTCCTATGAAGAATTTAAAAGGGTAAAATGGAAGACAATCTAAATGGTCATGTGACAATCACAAATGTTGTTGGAGTTGAACAAAGCAAACTAGGCCAAGGGAATGATGAACTAATAGGTATAATAGTCAATGTTAAACAAGTTGGTGTCAAAAGAACGTTGATCTCAAAGGATTTTTAGTTAACCGTGAAGGTAAAATTTTGAAGACAGCTGAAGACAACCAGCAATCCAAGTATAGCCACAAGAAACATCACAATGGGGACAATTATCCCATGACAGTCATGCCAAACAACAGTGAGCATGCAGTAGTTCTTGATGGAAGATCAAAGGAGAGTAGACATCAAGTCAAGTTTTTGCAAGTACATGAAAGATTTTAGAGGCTCAGTAGCATGACTCACTAACAGTATGGAGGATAAGGTGACAGTCCACTAAAGGACATTCATCCAAGGCAGCATTATGCAAAGGACAGTACTAAAAAAGGAGAAGTTTGGTAATGATGGATGATGGAAAGGTCAATGAGAAAGTAAACGATGGCAGAGAAATGATAAGAATGCAGTGATAGACATTAATACTTGCAATAGTAGAGATTGAAGAGCAAAATACAAGAAATGTCAAATTAAGGTGACAGTCAAGCATAGTGGAATTTTTGGTAAGCAATCCCCTAGAAGGAAATCAAGAGCATAATAGTGTCTTCCAATAATGGGGAAAGATAAGCATTTATGACAGTAAAAAAAGGATATCACTGTTAGCTCATTTTTACCTCTTGGGTAAAAATGACCCCTAGGCTGATTGCCCTTGCTATTTCAAAGATCTTATTTTTGGTTGGTGCAAGAGAATTTTGAGTTCCCGAGGTTAATTCATTAGCACTTGTTATTAAATATATGTCATGACATTTGACCTTTGAAAAGATGAACTCTTTGGTGCTTAAGGTTTTTAAATTTTCTTGCTACTGTAAAAAGCATTGAAACCACATGTATCTCCCTAACTCTGCATTACATAAGGCAGCCGCTTTGCATGTAGATTAGGGGAAGTTTGTTGGAAAAAAAATTAGCTTGAGTTCTGTTTGATAGGGGTTGACCTATTAGGGTTTCCAAACATTGAGATCTTCCATGATGACTTTCAGATCTTCTATGGTGTTGAATAAGAAGGTTTATGACAATTGGGCACCCAAAATATTCAGCTGGCAGTTTAAAGAGGATACATGTAGTGTCGGGTTTTTTTGTTCTATCTTTAATGCATCGAAGGGTTTTCTCTTTTCACGAACATTTGATGCTTGCAATACTTTCAGTTTGTGAAAGATGAACTAAAAATTGGTTCCACAACTTTTAGAGGCCACCATTATTCTTCTACGCAAGGTCATGCAATGATAGACATTGTATTTACTGTCTCTAAGTCCTTGTGATAATACCAAGACATGGAAGGCAGATCTTGATTTGTTTTTTTTAACCATTTGCATGTGCCGCTAATGTGGTTAAGAATATTGTTGTTGTGACTTCCACATCAACTCGCTATCATATATACAAAGGGTTTGTTGGGTATGGGACTTGTATCCACATCTCAGAACAAAATCATCTTGTGGACCACTTTTCCAATTTTATCTTGTGGATACATTTTTGTTCAGGTCAAAAGGTAAAATATATTGTATTAGACTCTTTAAGAAACACAAGATTTGCTGCATATGTAAAATATTTCAAAAGATGGGGTGAGGGAAAAATCAGGCTCAGATGATGTTATGGGGGTAGACTTTCATGCACATTTGCTTCTACATGTCATGCAAACATCTAAGAACTTGGAATGGACATTAAAAGGAACATAAAGCATGCAAGTGAAGAAAAAAGACAGTTTAATGTGCATGAGTGCAGCAAATGAATTGGAAAAGATTAAAGAAAAGGCAGAGGATAGTACAAATTTGAGATCAGACTTCACAAACTTATACTCTGAACATAATATGGAGACTGAAAGGTCATGATAGCCAAGAAAAGCCAGAGGATAGTGTTGAATGTAGTATAAAATCCAAAAGACAGTTTGCAGGCTAGTGGAAACATTCAAAGTTGTAAAGAACATTGTCCTTTTCAAGGATCTTGATAGGAAGACAGTCCTGGGTGAGAAAAAGAGGAAAAACACAGTCAACAAAAGAGAAATGGGACTCTGTGATGGGGTACAGGGGAACAGATAGAATGTCATCATCAAAATTGAAGATTATCCATCATTGTTGTTATAGAGATTTTGTTACGGTAGATATAATATATACACTGCTATCATTGTGCTTTATTGTCAAAGGTAAATAGTGGTGTTAGGATGGCTGTTTTTGTCTCTTCCTCTGACAACAAAAGGTGAGATGCATATTTTCATCGGCTTCTGATCTGTTCTTTATGACATCTTGCATCATAGTTATTGAAGCTTGTTTATAGAAAAGAACTCATATGGAAGCCCCAAGTTCTCAAAACTTGTACAAACTCTCAGCTAGAAGACCATTTTTGGCATCAAATTCAACATAAAACCCATCATAATGAAAACGTTGTTATGTGCATCTGAAAATGGAGAATTTCCTTGTTAAGGTTTTGGTGAGGAATCTGAAGTCTCGATATATTGACTATGACAGAAGTCAATTTTCTAGCACTTTTCATCTTCAGATCTGAACATGATGCGATATTTGAAGAGTTTACTTCTAATAAGGGAACAAGACAGAGCATCCAAGAAAATAACTAATAAAGCAATGATATTTAGAAATATCATAATAACAAACAAGCCATGCGCTAATGCTAATGCATTTAAGCTCCTATGGAAAGAGAGTGACTTTTCAAGGAAGGTGTGGTGAGTTAATCAAAAGGACAGTCTTCTACAACAATAAAAGAAGACAACACTATAAGATCAAAATGACAGTCACTAAGATCAGTACCATGTAGTGTTGTTCAATCCAACAATACTCTAGTAGAAGCTAGCCAAAGATACTCAAGAGCACTAGAGAGACTTATTATAATGGTAGTCAAGATCAACACAATGATATATAGAAAGAAAATAAAAGCTCAGACCAGCAGTGACAGGGGTATGGAGAACACAATAACAGTCTTATGGAGCAATGAAGAGAAGTTGCAGTAAATGTGATAAAGGATAGTGTTATTTATATCAATCATATGCCCTCAAGGACAGTAGAGAGAAGAAAAGGTTATGGCTAGGAGACCAGGTAGAAAATCATAGTTCATTACACCCAAAGACAGTGAGCAATTCTTGAGAGTACAGTCACGATATCAGTGCATAAGTATTAAGGATAGATTTAAGAAAGGAAAGTGTGGTTTATTAGCATGTAATATTCACGCAACAGTTAGTTATGATGATTGCTCTAAGTTTGATAGTATGTTCAGTCATTCAAAGAATATCTACTAAGGGGTATTTGATGTTGAAGATTATGAACATTTTTTACTTCTGAGTCTAACAAAGACTGTCATATCAAGTGTAACATTTATAAGCTTGAAACATGTGGAAAAGGGAGAAGATTTCTTGGTAACCTCCAGTGGACAAGACTCTCGCCATGAGAGAATGATGATTTTGTCAATTTGATGCTTGCACATTTTTTTGCTAAGTTGAAGTCTTTGATTCAAATCATTGAACAATCAAAACAAAACAATGAAGCAAATATCAAGGGATGGAGTCATTGTGTGCATGACATTCCAAGGGTACCAAAACAGTAACAGCCATAGGGATGGTTGTGATGGCTGCAAAGAACATAAAGATTTTGAGACAGTCCAGTAAAGAAACCCACCTTATAAAGCCACTAATGATGAATGATTGTCAAAAGAAGACATGAGAAGGGTGATAGTAGAATAAAGGTGACAGTCCTAAGTAATGGCAGGATTCAATCATGAGGTTAGAAGTTTAAAGATAGTTTAATGGTGGTGATAATCCCTATGAAGGTAAGACAAAGCTCTGAAGATGGGTTCAATCCTATACAAGATCAGACCCTATGAAGACTGCTCAGAAAAGTTTCAACAGTTGGATAAACTCTGTCCACAAAGAAGAACAATGCATAGATATAATGGAAGGAAACAATTTTATTTGAAAAATCATAGTGTTAAACACAAAAGGAAGCGTAGTCTTCATTGTCTGATGAATGATTATAACACTTTCAAAATGTAGAATCATGACTTAAGGTGTATGATGATATTTTGAAATGATATGATAGTGAACAATGATAGTGTTCACAAGAAAGAGTAGCTGTGATGACAAGTCTATGAGAGGCTAACATAATAATAAGGAACCAAAGACGACCATGCAAAGATTCTGAGCATTGTTGGTTAGACAAAAGATGGCAGTCCAAGCTGGAGATAAGACTTGAGATATGATGGAAGGTAACAAGGAAATCAATGGCATGCTAAATGGCATAGGCTTGATGAAGAGTCAAAAATACGAAAGGATAGCTATATGGAGTTTAAGGAAATATTGCAGCCAGAATAATTATTTTTAGATGCATTCTTGAGACTTTGACATGTGTAAAGACCACTCATGGGTAAGAGGTGTGAAGGGGGGTTAGTTTCAAGCCATTAAAGGACAGTTTTAAGCAGTTAACTGGAGGAATATTAAGTCTGATTCTATTAGGGAATAACTGTTAACTGTAGGAATATTGAGTCTGAAAGAGGATCAGAAGTTTCCTTGTTTGAGAAATCTTTCTTTTATATTTTCCATGCGCGGGGTGCCTGTTTGACTATTCTTCATTATAGGAGAATTTTCTAGAGAAATAATGGAGGGAGAACAAGGACAAGAGCTGTGGACTATGTGAAGATTTTATACAGCTTAATCTTCTACTGAAATATTGAAACTAGATGATACTGCTGTAAGAGGAAAGGCATTCATCAAGAGGACTAGTTCCACCTATGGCTACCATTTGAGATTTGTCAAAAAAAAACTTGTATTCCCATCATCAAGTATGTGAAAATCATGAGAAAGTAACCGTCATGAATTCAGAACTTGTAAACCATGCAAATCACCATCATTAATTATGTAAAAATCACAAAAAAGAAACTAACATGGATTCTCATCTAATATACATGCAACTTAGCATCAATTTGAAATGCATTCATTGCAACTGCTTTGAAGAATGCATAAGATGAGGTAGCATATTTGTCCTTGTAGAAATGTGAACTAAAAGATGCATCCAATGATCAAAAATTTATAAGAGAAGTTACTTTGAAAATGCTAGAAGATGATTAGCATATGCAAATGAGACAAAACAAAAAAAACTGTAGTAGACGGACCCCACAATATGAAGAGCATGCACTAGTGAGAATCATTTGTCGCAGTAATGTAACAAAGGGGTAATATCTATAAATCTAGATCAGAATTAATTCATCTGTTAATCCAAAGGTAGTTATGGTAGCTAATTCACAACAGATGGCATTGGAGCAAGGCATTAAAACTCATCAGTTGGAGATCATTTTCTTCCTATTTTAGAAATGTACAACACAACTGGCAAAGAAACTATGGATTATGCAACATAAATTCTAAAATACAGATGTTGCAGATGTTTTAACAAACGCATAAGATGAGACTGTATATTTAATATTGAAGAAATATGAATTGAAAGAGGCATCCAATCGATAAACAAATTGTTGGGGAGGTTATTGGGAGAATGTTGGAAGATGATGTGTATGTATAAATGAGACAAAAAACAAAAACTAAAGTAGGGATATCCCACAGTAAGCAAAAGCATGCACAACTGAAAGTTAATCAGTCACGGTAATGTCAGAGAAGGGGAATCTACATAAAACTAGTACAGTTTTAACTCCTCTATTAATCTAAGGTAGTTATCATTGCTGATGTACAATAGATGGTGTTCAAGCATTCAAATTCATCAATTGGAGACCATCTTCTTCCTGATTGAGAAACATAGTGTGACTAGCAAAGAATTTGTGGATGATTCTATGGAGACAGAGTGGCATTTGGATCACCTTGAAAAAACAAATGAGGAAAGCAGGGGAATGAATGTGATGGGATTCTGGGGTTGTTGATGTAACATACAACACGCAGTTGAGGAAAATGGAAAAGTTATTACATGATAGGTACTATGAGCCTCTTTTCTTTGAACTGGGACACTAGGTTTGGTGATACAACATACAACCCATAGGTTGACAAGGAATCGCAAACTTGTTGATACATAATGAGCTATGAGATTGCTTTAATGCTTTGGAAGGTTTGAATTCATTTTAGTCATGGTCATTCTTCCAAAGGCATAACACTAAGAGACCATCACTACCCCTGTTGAGAACAAAAGATGGCAGCCTTGCTAACCTTGTTCTGATTTTGAATTACAAGCTAGCCTCTCAAACTATCTTCCAACAAATTGGACAGGATAATTTTAGTAATTAAATGGATATTCTGACCCTATATATTCATATGAGAGGAATATAATTTATAAACAAAGTATAAATTGTTGAAGTTAACAGTCTTTTGATCTGATATATGGACTGCCAAGCGGTTTTTGGCAGGTCACTATTCAATTTTTCACAATAGTCACACTACTGTGGTTTCTAACATCTAAACGAAATACTTATGCTAATATAATGTGAATGTTAAATGCACTGGGAGGGTTTCAGGAAAGAAATACAAATAAAAACCCTAACAAAAGCATAAACATATTATTATTAAGTCCCAATTAAACACGAGATATCAAAACCTGCATTACCTATTCTGTTGTTGCTTGGGAACATCTATTCATTGTTCCTTCATATTCAATTTATTTATCATGGTAATTTTTATAGCACATAAACCTTACAAAATCAAATTATGCTAAAACCAACCTCTAGAAGTGTTGTTATAATGCCCTGCAAAGTGGGCCGCTTGATAGACATCGAAGGCAGTCAGTATGTGGGATACAACATTCCTTCGCAGAAGATTGGTCTCAATAAAGATGTGTATGAGTGATGAGGAAAGAACAAGTCAACAACCCACTGAATCCTATAATAAGCAAACAATCTAATCTTGTTAGACTAAAATTCCTCTCTTCCTCAACTCAAATCTGAATCAATTTCAAACATGTAATTCAAAAGCAAACAAGAACCAATGAAAAAACCCTCACTCTAAATGAACGCACATTTGAGTCCAAAATTACCACGCAAACAGCTACTCCTCTCTTTCTTTAGGCAAAGTTCCAACAAGTCAAAGAACTACAAAATATAAGAAAAACAATAGTTAAGATTTACATAGAGTGATGCATAAGCAAGGTCTTTCTTACAGTAGAAATTCAAATTGTACAAGAAGTATATATAGATGGTGTGCTTTTTACCTATGTGGGTTGTCACTCATCATCTTCCCCGCACCTTGTTGGTATTCTGATACAGGTAAGTGTCTCAACAATTTAAGCTCTCTATAATAATCCTTCTCCAATTCCTTACAAACCCTACCACCCATCTTCCTTTCGACAGATATATATGAAGAGAATTAGAGTCCTCAAATTGCTGGAAGGAATGCAGAGGCTTTATAGTCTTCTGAGGCTTTCTCATTGCAATTCCCATCTTGGGTTGTCAAGTTCTGCAGCTCTGACATATAAGCTACGATACAATTAAAAAAAGGCAGAGGAAAACATTAAAACCCTCCCAATATGCAAACAAGCAATGAGGAAAAACCCAAGAAATTGTTAGCATGATATTTACATTTCCTTAAAAATCTACTCACAAATTTATAGTGTAAATTTGCCATTTGGTGGCAATACTCTAGACAAGATCTCCTGCAAGAGATTTCTGGTTTACAATCCAATGTTCTATGAAACTGCTCTTTTCAATTTGTAATATAGAGAGAAGAGCTTCTCTGTCTTCTGAATATCTACTACGGGCGAGAGGATTTGCAGGACGCTGAACAAAAAAATGAAAAAATGAAAAAACGACAAAAATGAAAAAATGAAAAAATGAAAAAACAGAAAAACGACAAAAACAGAAAAAACAGAAAAACGACAAAAACAAAAAAAACAGAAAAACAGAAATAAGAGTTGAACTAATACTTTTTAAAATGGTAAAAGCCGT